>CAUYLG010013478.1:0-37697 GCA_963573385.1 Cacajao melanocephalus
GGGAAAAAATTTTTGCAATCTACTCATCTGACAAAGGGCTAACATCCAGAATCTACAAAGAGCTAAAATAGATTTACAAGAAAAAAACAAACCCATTCAAAAGTGGGTGAAGGACATGATCACTTTTCAAAAGAAGACATATATGAGGCCAACAAATATATGAAAAAGTGCTCATCATCACTGGTCATTAGAGAAATGCAAATCAAAACCACATTGAGATACCATCTCATGCCAGTTGGAATGGCAATCATGAAAAAATCTGGAGACAACAGATGCTGGAGAGAATGTTGGGAAATAGGAACACTTTTACACTGTTGGTGGAAGTGTAAATTAGTTCAACCATTGTGGAAGACATTGTGGTGATTCCTCAAGGACCTAGAAATAGAAATTCCATTTGACCCAGCAATCCCATTACTGGGTATATATCCAAAGGATTATAAATTGTTCTATTATAAAGACACATGCACACATATATTCATTGTGGCACTGTTTGCAATAGCAAAGACCTGGAACCAACCCAAATGCCCACTGATGATAGACTGGACAGGGAAAATGTGGCACATATACACCCTGGAATACTATGCAATCATAAAAAACGATGATTTCATATTCCTTTTAGGGACATGGATGAATCTGGAAATCATCATTCTCAGCAAACTGATACAAGAGCAGAATATCAAACACCGCATGTTCTTACTCATAGGTGGGTGTTGAACAATGAGAACACATGGACACAGGGAGGGGAGCATCACACACTGGGGTCTGTTGTGGGGGGACTAGAGGAGGGACAGCAGGGGGTAGGGAGGTTGGGGAGGGATAACATGGAGAAATGCCAGATATAGGTGACAGGGATGGAGGCAGCAAACCACATTGCCATGTATGCACCTATGCAACAATCCTGCATGATCTTCACGTGTTCCCCAGAACCTAAAGTATAATACATTTTATATATATATATATGTATATATATATATATACACATATATATATGTGTATATATATATATATATCAAGTGATTCTCCTGCCTCAGCCTCCCAAGTAGATGGAATTATAAGCACATGCCCCCACACCCTGCTGATTTTTGTATTTTTGGTAGAGACAGGATTTTACCATGTTGGCCAGGCTGGTCTTGAGCTACTGGCCTCAAGTAATCTGCCTGTCTGAGCCTCCCAATGAAAAACAAAACAAAATAAAAAAAGACCTTCTGAAAACAAAACAAAGTGTTTTATTACTTTCAGAGTTTATACCCAAGAATAGTTATTCCCTTTTGGGAAATAAGTAAGCATTTACATATCTCCAATTTGTTTTGTTCTTTTTGAATTGTTCATTCACTCTTTAAAATTCAGGTTTGTTGCTTACAGTCTTTTGTGAGTTTTCCAGGCAGACTTACACATCCCCATCTTCCAGTTTCAAAGACCTGTGTAAGTGATTTTAACAGATCATTTCACATCATGTTGTAGTAATTTGTTTTTTTCTGAACAACTGAAACAGCCAAAAACAAAGATCCCTGATTAACTTATAAGCTGTTCATGGCAGATGCTATTTATCACACAAGAAAAATTGTATTTTATTTTTGGATATCTTACCCTCCTAAGAGATTTTTACTTCACATTTCTACTTAACCTGTTTTTCCAAATGATGTCATCTGCAGAAGGCTATTCACCCCCACTTTGTGTGATTCTTATCTTTGAATTGCTACAGAAATTTAATGAAATTCCCTTACAGCACAATTACACTGGACCATGATGCTTCATTCACAAGGCTTTAGTTTTCCTCTTCCAGAAAGTACCTACTATTACTATGTTGTAATGTAGTGGTCAGGATTGAATTCTTACATTGAATCCTACTCACTGTTTAAGTGACAGCTCCGAATGCTACTATAATTAAAGCAGCCCATATTCAAACCCGCCAAAGCTCTTCTGAAAGCCTTAACTAGAAACAGCTACCATTTTTTGAATAGCTTTAGGTTTTTGAAACTGGAAGAGAAATAAATGATTTTAAAAAACAAAACAAAACAAAAACAAATCACCAAAATGTGGTGCTTTTGAGAGTAAATGTCAGCATTGGGATAACTCAGCTGAACTGTCAGCTCTTAGCTGCTCCATATATTTGACCATGTCCTTCGAGTTTGAAAACGACTAAAGAGCTAAAGAAGGCATTCATATATAGAATATATTTCTGGGAGTATATGGTTGAGTATCATTTTCAAGCAAAGATTGTAAATGAATTATGTGTCCAAAAAGAATCTTGGATTTAAGAAAGCCACAGTGGTCACAATACCTTTATTAAATCATCATAGAAATATCTGGAAAAAGAAAATCTGGATCTTAAAAATGCCCAAGGACCTAATACCAGTTCAAGAAACAAAATCTATGTCACCCAATTACAGTGGATCTTATTTTACCTTAATATTTAGATTCTGAGGATTTCTATAGTTCTTTAAGAAGCATGATTTGGATATGAACGCTAAGTATAAAAGCAAATAATTTTTGAAAGTTTACTGTAATGACACCCTAGTAGTAACGAACACACATAGTGTCCAGATCTTGGCTTCTCGTTACCATTCTTCAATAATAGAGTGGAACTCAGGGATCTCTGGAGAAATGGCTGATTCTAGGGCTGGGATGTTGTAAGTACAAGATGAACCTGGAGCTACTTGTAGTCTCAAAAGTTAAAAACACATGCAAACAAAATAAAACAAACAACAAAACGAAGAATGGGACAAGTCAAACTGACACAGGAACCAATTTCAAAGAGCTTCCCATTGTCAAAGCTAAAACAATTTTTACAATAAAATAATGATAGTATTGGATTATATCACGATGAATAAAATGAATATCCATGAGTGCCACCTGATGTGAATAAATAATCGAGTAAATAAATAAATGATGGAGAAAGAGCAAATCATTTTTAGGGAAGAATTCCAAATGTTAATTTTCCTCCCCTTGAGTATGGACTGGACTGAGTGATTCACTTACAAGGAACAGAATATGAAAAGGGGGAAAATAGTAACTTTGTAGCAGAGAAACCTGCCAGATACAACCTTAACCAAGTGAGCAAGGTTAACATCATCAGTGATCTGTCATGTTGATATCATATACCCTCTGATTTGATGCAATGAAAGGACACCTCACCTCTGTGGTATCATTCTCCAAAACTCAGAACTCTAGTTACTATGGTCTGAATCTGTGTGTCCCCCTCAAATCCATATGTTCAAACCCTAACGTGATGGTTTTAGGAGGTGGTCTTTGGGAGTAGAGTCTTCATGGATGGAATTAGCTCCTTTATAAAAGAGCACCCCCCAGAGATCTGCTTAAGCCCTTCCACCATGTGAGAACTCTGTAAAAGACACCAACTGTGCACCAGAAAAGGGACCCTCACCAGACACCGGATCTGATGGTGCCTTTGTGGACTTGTCAGCCTCCAGCACTGCAAGAAAGAAATGTATAGGGCTTATAAGCGCCCAGCTTATGATATTTTGCAATGTCAGCCCAAATGGACTAAGACATTTGTCTAATCACAAGAAAACATCAAGCGAACCCAAATTGAGGACTTTTCTGCAAAAAAAAACTTCTTTATGAGTAATATTTAAAAGTGTCAAAGTCATGAAAAACAAGACAGAAATTGTCACCGACTAAAAGAGACGAAGGAGACATGATGACTAAATGTGGTGTGTTATCTTGGATTTGATCCCGGAACAGAAAAAGCACACTAGTAGAAAAACTGGAGACGTCTACATTAAGTCCGTGGTTTAGTTAGTAGTATTGTAACAATGTTAAGAGTTTAGTTTTGACAAGTATATCATAGTTAAATAAAATGCTAACATTAGGGAAAGCTGGTTGAAGGACACATGGGAACTCTCTGCATTATCTTTAAAACTTTCTTTTAATCTAAAATTATTTCAAAGTAAAACGTTAAAAAATTAAGATAGGATCTTTACACAAATTTTATACTTTTGATTCCTGTGTTAGAGTAAGTGCTTTCCCTATAAAGTGGGAAAATATTTACTTCATCCAGTAACTTTTATTCCTATTCTCCCCATGTGTTAGAAGACACACATTCCAGGGACAAGACTGATATTTATGGTCCTTAAAAAGATCACAAATATACATGGGTCTACAAGGGCTGAACCTGTAACCAGAGCCAATGGTTCTCAATTCTCACTGTGCATAAAGCATGTAGGGTGCTTAATAAAATACAGAGGCTAGAGCCACGTCTAGAGGCTCAGGTTTTATTGATCTTAGGTAAAGCCAAGACATGATTATTATTTTAAGATTGTACCAGTTGATTATATTATGTAGCTAGGCTTGAGACCTACTGTACTGAATCTATTGAGACACATAGGAACTGAGATTCCAAAAAAGAGGAATGAAAAAATAAAAAGAGGCAGGAACTAAACATTATCATAAGTCCCCAACAGAGCCATTAGTTAATTTTCAAGGGGGAAAAAGCCAAATATGATTGTTCTAGTAATAGACAAATTATTCATATATCTCAATTATAGGACAGTTATGGGAAGTGTCAGAAATATCAGAATTGAATATAGAATTGTCTTCATAAATAAATATTGATTTTTCTACATTGAATGGAATATAAAGGAAGAGTCAACACAGCATGGGAGAAATATGCAAGAAAATGAGGATCTGTCACTTATTTTGTCCAAGGCTGTCTTATTAGCCTTACCCAATCAGAGTGGCAGTCTTTTCTTTATGGCTGGTATCCCTTCAGATCAGTATTCATAGATTGCATTGTTATTGGTAAGTGACTTTCATAACATATTAGCTACTATGCATACTAATTCAGAATGATGGAAGAGTACTAATGTGAGAAAAAATTTATACTTGATTTCCAACTGCCTTCATGATGCCTCTGAATGTCAAGAAATGAAGAGAGAGAGAGAGAAAGGGAGAGAGAAGGAGAGAGTGAAAACAAGTTAGAGCAATTGTGAAAGAGAGAGAGGAAGAGGGAAGAGAAAAATGGGTGTTAGAGGAGGGGTTAGAGGTGGGGACAGAGCTGAATTCTTATCTCCAACACCCCCTAATCCTAAACACATCTAAATCAGCCTTAATGGATTTTTTAAAAAAAAAACAAAGATGGCTTCACTGTCTCTGTAATTTACAGTTTAGAATTTACTCATTTTTCTTTCAACAGCGATTAGGAATCCTCACAGCTCAAAACATACCCTGAAAAAAGAATGAAATCATATCTTCTGCAGCAACATGATTGGAACTGGAAGCCGTTAATTAAGTGAAATAAGTCAGAAAAAGTAAGTCAAATACCACATTTTCTCTTTCATAAGAGGGAGCTTAACAGTATGTACACATGGATATATAGAGTGAAATAATAGACATTAGAGACTCCAAAAGATGGGAAGTGGGAGCAGAGTGAGGGATGAGAAGTTACCTATTGGGTATAATTTACATATTCAAGTGAAGGTTACTCTAAAGTCTAGACTTCATTATGCAATATATGCATGTAAAAAAACTACATGTACCCCACAAATCTACGTATTTTTGTAAAAATAAAAGTAACTTGGTTTATACTATTGATTTTATGACTTGACCTAAGAGCTTGATGTCAAGGTATTTTTTTTAAAATACACTGGTTTAATTTTTAACATGTATTTTACAACTGTCTGCTGTAGTCTGGCTGTTTGTGCCCTGCAAAATTCCTATGTTAAAATTCCAATCTCCAATGTGATGGCATTAGGTGGTGAGTGTTTGGTAGGTGTTTAGATCGTGAGGGTGTACTCCTCATGACTGGAATTGGTGACCTTCCAAGAAAAGACCCCAGAGAGCTCCCTCTCCACCTCTTCTGTCACATGAAGAAGGAGCAGGAAAATGGCAGTCTATGAAGCAGGAAGCAGACCCTCAACAGACACAGAATCTGCTGGTCCTTTGGTCTGGGACTGTCCAGCCTCCAGAACTGTGAGAAATAAACCTCTGTTGTATATAAGCCCTCCAGTCTGTGGTAGTAAGACACTATTAAAAACACATTTATCGAACATTTGCTATGTGGCAGGTTTTATTCTGAGTTTAAGGAGTCCCACCATGTGCTGCATAGCCAAATTGTTATTGTCACAGGAAAGGGGTCCCAATCCAGACCTCAAGAGAAGGTTTTTGGATCTTGTGCAAGAAAGAATTCAGTGCAAAATGAAAGCAAGTTTGTTAAGAAAGTAAAGGAATAAACAAAATGGCTACTCCATTTTTATGGTTATTTCTTGATGATATGCGAAACAAGGAGTGGATTATTTATGTCTCCCCTTTTTAGACCATATAGAGTAACTTCCTGACGTTGTCATGGCATTTGTAAACTGTCATGGCACTGGTGGGAGTGTAGCAGTGAGGACAACCAGAGGTCACTCTCTTGCCATTTTGGTTTTGGTGGGTTTCAGCCAGCTCCTTTACTACAACCTATTTTATCCGCAAGGTCTTTATGACCTGCATTTTGTGCTGATATCTTATCTCATCCTGTGACTTAGAATGACTTAACCCTCTGGGAAGGCAGCCTAGTAGGTTTCAGCTTCATTTTACCCAGCTCCTGTTTAAGATGGAGTTGCTCTGGTTTAACAGGACTCTGACATTATCGCTGATTCTGATAACGACTAGATATTTACATTTATAACCCAAATCAAGTAACACTGAGACATTCAACTCATATAATGGTTATCAATAATTTCAAAGTACCACCTAATATTTTTTTCTTGAGAATGACTGTTTCAGTCATCACTTTCAATAAAAGTTTTCTAGTCATCAACTTACTCATTCACTTATTCATTCAGTCCTTCATGTGTAACTTGTGTTCATCAAATATTTATGGCGATAAATAATACTCTCTAACTAAAATAATAATCTATTCTGTTCCTTATTTAACCAGACAGTGTGAACACCTTTCCAGGTCAAGGAACACCATCTAGATTTTGATGGGATAGTATCCTTTTTTATGCAGCACCATGATTTATTTTCATTAAAATGTTTTGTATGATTTAGTTTTAAATATGAAAATGTGTGTGTGAGTCCATTTTCACAGTGCTATAAAGAACTGCTAAAGACTGGGTAATCTATAAAGAAAACTGGTTTAATTTAATCACAGTTCTGCATGACTGGGGCGGCCTCAGGAAACACAATTTTGGTCAAAGGTGAAGGAAAAGCAAGTACCTTCTTCACAAGGTGGTAGGAAAAAGAGAGAGATTGGGGAAACTGCCACTTTTGCACCATCAGATCTCATGAGAACTCCCTCGCTATCACAAGAACAGCATGAGGGAAACCACCCCCATGATCCATTCACTTCCCACAAGGTCCCTCCTTCCACGCTTAGGGGTTATAAATCAAGATGAAATTTGGGTGGCACACGAAGCCAAACCATATCAATGTGTTTCTGAGAAACACAAGAGAAATACCATTCGGAGCAAATAAAATAAAATGCAGCTACAATTCAGCCACCCAGTGTTCATTATTAATATGTTAATGCATCTCCACTCTAGATGTTATTGTTGTTAATATTTGTTTCACTTATTTAATACTCACAGGTAATATTTTTTTCTCTGCTTAAAAATTAAAACATTAGCAGAAATGTTAGCCTCCTGTGCCAACCACTCCCACTTCTAATTTTCCAGTCATTGGAAAAAGACTGTTTTTAATTTATTCTATAACTTTCCAAAATGTTTCCCATGCATTTACATACACATAAATGAAACTGTAAAATATCGTTTATCTGTGTGACTGCAAACTTATATTTATAAATATGGTTTATTATGTGCATATGATTCTACAACTTGCTTTTCTCTCCTATATTTATTAAGTTCATTTCTTTAAAATATTTTCATAGTATTGTTTACTTACATAGTGAAGTAGGCCTTTCTTCTTATTAGGTATTTAGGTTTTTAACAGTTTTTACAGTTTACAAGCAACATAGTAATGACATTTATTGTATGTGTCTCTCCATGTACACATACAAATGTTTGTCCTGATATGCAAGATAAACACAGTTTTACCCACTCTGATTTTATAATAAACCTTGGTATTCGGTAGAGCAGGTGTGAAAGGGAATGGCCAGTTACTCATCAATCTGAATCCTATTCCTAGAAACAGTGAAAACTAAATTTTCAAGTTCTTCTTGGAGTGAGATCAAGGCCTTGTAACAACTTTGGGTGAATCGAATGTAGGGATTTTCCCTTAGAGTAGAATCTAGGAACTTTCTTCTCTTCCAGAATAGGAAGACTTTATGCTGCCCAACAGGACTGCAGCATTGCTCTGGACCAGTGATACCTGGGCATTTCATTCTACTCCATTTTTCCTTGGAAAGTTTATTGTGGTTATCCTGTCCCTGTTCCACCATTGCACATGTGGTGCACGCGGCAGAGAGGGCAAATAAATTAGTGTAGATGCAGGTAATTTACTTTTTATTTCAAAGGTCGCCAAAGAAGGAAGGACTATCTGTCACACGGAGATCTTTGACAATGAGCTGGTTGCATTGAAGAAATGGTTGTCCTGGAAGTTGGCAGATTTTAAGGAAGGAAAGGAAAGTAAAATGGCTTTTTGGTAACAAAATGGTCAGAATTATGGACTATGGAGGAAACATCTAGATACTTCCTACTGAATCCCCTCTTACTGAGAGAAAACTGGAGTTTTGTATGCTTATATTTGTGGCGTTATAGATATATTTGTATGTATGTGTGTATCTCTGTGTGTCTAATATCATATGTATTAAATTAACCTTTTAATTTGAAATGATTTTAGATTATCATTCTGTTTTAGGAGATAATACAGAGAGATTCCCATATATCTTTTACCCAGTTTCCCTCAATGATGAAATCTTATAAAACTATCGCGCAACATAACAGCAACACTATTGACATCGATATAGTGACAGTGAAACATTTAGAGGTCCACAAGGATCCCTCATGTTGTCCCCCCTTTAGCTGCAGTCATTTCTTTCCCTCTCTCACCTCCTTCTTAATCTCTGGAAACTCTAATCTTGTCTCTATTTCTATAGCTTTAACAATGTTATGTATAATATAACCTTTTGGGATTGAATTTCTTCATTCACTATAGTGTCCCAGGGAATCATCCAAGCTCTTGTGTGTTTCAGTAGTTTATTATTTTTACTGCTAAATAGTATGCCATGATATGACATACCAGAGTTTGTTCAACCATTCACTTGTTGAAGAACATCTGGATTGTTTCCAATTTGGGGCTATTACAAACAAAATGGGTATAAACATTCATGGATGAGATTTTGTATGAATATAGGTCTTCATTTCCCTGGGATAAACTCAAGAGTATAAATTACTCAGTTGGATAGTAAATACATGGTTGATTTTTAAGACACTGGCAATCTGTTTTCCAGAGTGACTGTACTGTTTTGCATTCCCATTAATAATGTATGAGTGATCTAATTTTTCCACATCCTGACCAGTGTTCGGTGTTGTTTATGTATCTATTAGCCATTGTCATTAGTGTCTTGTGATATTTCACTGTGGTTTTCATTTGTATTTCCTTGATGGCTAATACTTATTTGACATCAGTATATCTTCTGTTGTGAAATGTCTGTTCATGTTTTATGCCTGTTTCCTAATTAGATTGCTTGCTTTTTTTATTGTGGAAGTTTGAAAGTTCTTCAAATATCCTGTATACTATTCTTGCAAATATTTTCTCACCATCTGTAGCTTGTCTTTTCAACTTGTCCACAGTCTTGCAGCGAGCAATGGTTTTTAATTTTTGTGAAATCACGTTTATCAGTTTTTCCTATTATGGCTCATACTTTCTGTGTCAAATCTAAGGTTTTTCTAGCCTTAGAAATTAAGTATTTTTTCCTGTGCTTTTTTACCCTAAAAGTTTTGTAAATTCATACCTACTTTTAACTTTGTAATGCATTTGAACTATATTTTGTATAAGGTATGAGGCCTAAGTTGAAGTCACAATTTTGTTGCAGATGTCTAATTGCTCCTGCACCATTTGGTGAAAAGGCAGTTTTCCTTCTTTTTTAAATGTTTAGTAGAACTTACCAGTGAAACCATCTGGCCTGAAGATTTTTGTGGGGGCTGACTATTATTTTTAAATTATAAATTCAATTTTCTTAATTGTTATGGAGCTATTCAAATTATTTACTTCACATTGGATGAGTTGTGGTTGTATGTGTTTTCAAGGAGGTGACTCATTTTATCAAAGTTGTCCATTTTATATATGTAGAATTTTTTGTGGCATTCTCTAATAATTATTTGGGTTATTTGCAGGATGTATAGTGATACATGCCGCTTAATTTCTGTTATTAGTAATTAGTATCTTCTTTTTTTATTTTTATTTGTTCATCTTTCTAAAGGTTTGACAATTTTATTGGTGTTTTCCTACATCCAGCTCTTTGTTTCATTGGTTTCTTTTTTTTTAGAGAGAGAAATTTTCACTTTTACAGTTTTATTACAAATTTTCAAATTTCTCATAATACTAACAAGTTCGTCAGCAGTCTGGAAATAACTCATAGTGAAACTAGAAATTGTACTTTAAAAAACTCAATAATTTTCAATATTAAATGGAATATATTGCCTTAAATTGCATTTTTATTAATAATAAGAATATACACTTTTCTTTGTTTTTCTTATACTTTAAGTTCTGGGTTACATATGCAGAATGTGCAAGTTTGTTACATAGGTATACATGTGCCATGGTGGTTTGCTGTGTCCATCCCCCTGTCATCTATATCAGGTATTTCTTCTTATGTTATCCCTCCCCATTCCCCGCATACCCTGCTATCCCTCCCTGAGCCCCCCAGCCCCCAACAGGCTTTGGTGTGTGATGTTCCCCTCCCTGTGTCCATGTGTTCTCACAAGTTCATCAGCAGTCTGGAAATAACTCAGACTTTTAGTGAAATTAGAAATTATCCTTTTAAAATAATGCAATAATTTTCCATATTAAATGGAATATCTTTATTGCCTTAAATAGCATTTTTATTAATAATAAGAATATAAACTTTTCTATATTTAATAGTCTTTAATTTATATGTCTATTTTTGGAGGGCCACTTTTTCATGCATTTTGTCAATCTTTTATGAGTTTTATCTCTTTGCTCTCTGCAAAATCTCTATTTTAAGGACATTAATATTATTTGTTATGTACATTGCAAATAATTTCTAGCTTGGCTTTATCTTTGTTAAAGGAAGTTCTGTAACAACTTATTTTTAGTTTTTAAAAACAAACAAAAATCTTTTTCTTTGTGATTTCTGCTTTCAACATAAAGGCCTTATTTTTTTTTTTTTTAGTAACCTCATCTCTTTAAAAAGCAATTCCCCTATTTATGTGATCTAGCATTTGTGTCTGACCCTTTCCCAAAGAGTAACTTTCTTTTTTGTTTTTCATTTTTATTTTAGGTTCAGAAGTACATGTGCAGGTTTGCCATATAGGTAAATTATGTGTCACGGGGATTTGGTGTACAGACATTTCATCACCCAGGTAATAAGCATAATACCTGAAAGGTAGCTTTTTGATCCTCACTTTCCTCCACCCTCCACCCTCAAATAGGCCCTAGTATCTATTTTTCCTTTTTTGTGTCCATGTTTCCTCAATGTTTGTCTCCCACTTATAAGTGAGAACATTCAGTATTTGATTTTCTGTTCCTGCATTAGTTCGCTTATGTTGTTGCAAAGACTATTATTTCCTTCTTTTTTATGACTACATAGCGTTGCATTGTGTATATGCTGTACCTCATTTTCTTTATCCAACCCACCATTGATGGGCATCTAAGTTGATTCCATGTCTGTACTATTGTGAATAGTGCTGCAGTGAACATACAAGTACATGTGTCTTTTTGGTAGAACAATTCACTTTCCTTTGAGTACTTACCCAGTAGGGATTGCCAGGTTGAATGGTAGTTCTATCTTAAGTTTTTTTTTTTTTTTTTTTTTTTTTGAGACAGGGTGTCTGTGTTGCTCTGTTGTCTAGGCTGGAGTGCAGTGGGAAGATCCTGACTCACTGCAACCTCCACCTCCTGGACTCAAGCAATCCTCCCACCTCATCTTCTGGTGGCTGGGAATACGCACATGCCACCATGCCCCACTAATTCTTTGAGAAATCTCCATACTGCTTTCCACAGTGGCTGAACACATTTACATTCCACGAGCAGTGTCTAAACATTCCGTTTTCTCTGCAACCCTATGAGTATCTGTACTTTTTTACTTTTTATTAGCCATTCTGACAGGTATGAAATGGTATTTCATTGTGGTTTTGATTTCCATGTTTCTAGTGATTAGTGATGTTGAGCATTTTTCATATGCTTGCTGGAGGCGCGTATGTCTTCTTCGAAAACTATCTTTTCATGTCTTTTGCCCACTTTTTAATGAGGTTCTTTTTTGCTTGTTAATGTGTTTAAGTTCCTTATAGATTCTGGATATTAGACTTTTGTCAAATGTATGGTTTGCAAATATTTTCTCCCATGCTGTTTGTTGTCTGTTTACTCTGTTGATCATTTATTTTGCTGTTCAGAATATCTTTAGTTTCATTAGGTCACATTTGTGAATTTTTGTTGCAATTGCTCTTGGGGACTTCTTCATGAAATCTTTGCCATGACCTATGCGCAGAATGGTATTTCCGAGATTATATTCTAGAGTTTCTACACATTTAGATTTTACATTTAAAAGGCTTAAGTTTTTGAAGTGTTTTTCTCAGATATATGATATTACAAGGAGAGGCAAATAATGACAGTCACTCAATTTAAGAGATATTCTATAACTGGCAGTGTCTGTAAAGAACTTTGCCTTTTCTTGATGTAAGTGAACATTTTAATGTGTTTCTAGCCTCTAAACTTTGAGCATTTCTGAACAAATGAAATAACACACAAAATACAACACATTGTTACATTTGATTTATAAAGAAACATTATAATACACACTTCTGTTGATGAAGAGGCCAAAAACGCAAGAAGTAAGAAGTAGGGAAATTCAAAATATCAGAATACTTAAGTTTATCTCACAGACAACTAGCATCTAAATAATGTAAGAGTCTTCCCTAAATTTATGAAACATTTCCAAATATTCCAGAAGAGTGAGATGATCTTACTTGCCTTCAGATAAAGAGAATAAATATGCCCCTGCCTAGTACAGGAACTAGTTCTGTTGCTTATGTAATGCAATAACTTCAAACTCTCAAAATCTGGATGTCTTAGTGATTCTAATGATTTTTATTGTTATGTTTAATTTTCCAATCAAAAGAGATCAATTTTAGAACAGTAGTAAATGTCTTAGAAAATTGGAGTGTTGATTTAGGTTTTTTTCATTTTTTTAATTGATATTTATTATTTATGTAGAGTGAATGTGTTCTTTACTGTTTTGGGAAGATAATCTTATTTGAGTTCACATTATAATAATGAGTAAATATTTCAAAACAGTCTTCTAAATAAACACTGTGACACTTTGTTTAAAATCATCTTTATGTATATCCACTCAGCTTCAGTCATATGAACTAAGTGATGGAGAGACCTTTTTGCATATTCCCTGTGCAGTTCTGGATCTCAAAACCCTAGAATAGAGCCAGATAAATCATTTTCACTCCATAAATACTTTCTGAATAAAATGATTTTATGAACAAATGGAAGAATTTGTACTAATTGGCTCCTGGTTGGTTTGGTCAAACCATCAAATTAAGTTGCAGTTCTAAAATAGATGTCTAATTTTCTATTGTCCTCTGAATTCTTAGTCCTTGTGCTCATCTTAATATTCTGGCTTTTGAATCCATCACTTCAGAATCGGAGTCCTAAAATACCTTTTAAACATTTCGTGGAAATTAAAGAATCTTGTGCTTTCTACTTTCACAAACAATACTAGTTTATTACCTAAGGACACAGTAAGTAACAAGCCATTCAGAATCAGTACTTTGAGGAAAGTTTAATAAAGGCACTACTAAATAAAGGTACAGAGGTGAGGATGGTATTTAGGAAATTCATCCAAAAGAAAACAGTGCAAGATGCTGGAGCTAGTAACAGGGAAGTGCCATTATCACCCTTCATTCTGAAAGGCCAAGGGAGGGGGAAGTTACTGGACCCAGATTGCAGGTCACTTTGTTGGCCTCTTGTAGGCGGACACAGCCAAGTTGTGGTAAGTGACCCCAATTAAAAATTAGAGGATAAGTTTTAGTTATGGCGAAGGAGCATATTAATGCAATGCATACCAGTCAGCTTCCTAGAATCCACGGAACAGGTTGGAGAACATAGTGGAGCAGGAGGGGCTGCAGAAAGATACTCAGCATGCCTTGCTGCATAATGTTGGAGTCCAGATTTAAAGACTCTGCCTAATGACTGATGATAAAGTATTTTACTGTGCTTCCTACACTAAGCCAACCCCTCACCTGAACAGATCTCTCTCTATTGCTCCCTTCAACTATCTGTTCTAGCTCTATGTCATTTATTAATGGGTAGTCTATAATTTGCTACAATCCTTAGCTCTAGTCTGTCTCTTCAATCTGACTTTTTCTTGCAGTTCTGATTTTCCTTTGAATCAAAAAATTGTTGACTCTTGAGACAGTTCATGTAAGAAATATAATTAGAGCTCTTGGGAGTGAATAAGGAAAATTGAAAACACTACTTTTCTATAGGAAATATCAGCTTTCATATTCAATAATTTAATTTGAAAACCTCAAGCAGCTTCATCAGAATTTCTCCTAAAATATTTCTAAAGATGACTGATTTTCTCACCCTCCTCCCTCCACCACATACACAAAATAGAAGGAAAGAATTTAATTTTAGCAAGTTGGATTCTATCTAACATATCAGATCTTGATGATTCATAAATTATTTTGAAAAGGGAATATAGTAGTCATTTGAATGGGCATGCTATTTTGAAGTAAGTGAAAAAATAAAACCATTGGATCTCATGGTTGGCCCCAACCAACCCCTTGGGGAAAATGTAGCCAACTAGTCTGCACTGACAGAACCTCAAGTAGCATTTGTTTATCTTGTGACAATATTCTGAAATTATCTGGGGTAACTCCTAAAAGACTTGCCTTATAAACTCCAACTCATAAGGATTAGAAGATATGATAACCTCTACTATAAGCACATATGAACTATATTGTTAGTACCTTAATTTTCTACTCCCAGAGTGTGTGCTTTTAAATATGAGAGAACAAGCCAGGCCTAGTGGCAAATGCCTATAGTCACAGCTACTTGGGAGGCTGAGGCAGGAAGATCACTTAAGCCCAAGAGTTTTAGACCAGCATGGGCAACATAGTGAGACATTGTCTCTAAAATTAAAATTTAAAGAATACGAGAGAATAATTTGTTTTCTTATGTGCAGGAAATCAAAGTGATAGAGGCCACATCATTTAACTTCCAAATCAGATATCCTTTATTTGAAAAAGGTAATAATAGTGTTCACCTTATAGGGTAGGCGTAAGGATTAGCTTGGGTAAAACGTGTGAAGTTCAATGTATACATTAGTAGGCACTTTATGGAGGGGCATTTTCTTCCACTAACAATGGTTTCTATGGTTTTGGTTGAGATTAATAGGAATGGTTCTGTTTAAAGACTAATGTCAGAGTATCTGACCATCTAATAGAAATTTCAAAAAGCTCTCTAACTGTAAGAAGCTCAGGAGGGTTTAAAGAGGGGGAACCTCCGGCCTAGACTTAATTTGCCTTTGTGTGCCCAAGAAGCAGAGCTCCCTGATCAAGTCTCCAAAGTGGAAGTTTCCTTTAATGTAGAATTGAGAGCTGGGCAAACACTTCTCACCAGGGACTGCAGCTCTTGGGGATAAAGGGCAGGGCATTGGTGAAAAAGACAGGCTGGGAGAAGAGACCCTTTTTGTTGTGTCCCCATCCCAGCCTTGCCCTTGAGTTCTGCAGGTGCTGAGCTCTCTCAGACACCTGTCATATGTATGGACCAGACACTGGGGAACATTAAGCACAGCTGGTCTGGGTGCAGCTCCTTCAGCTATCTGGCTGCACCATAGAAACTATTTGTTCACCAAAGTCCCAGGCATTCCAGGAGGCATCACTAGGGTCACCCTGAAAAGCCCCTGGGGGCTGCAATCCTGGAAAATATTTCAACTAGCTGCTTGAGCTGGATGTACAAAGAAATTAGCAATAAAATAATATTGTAATATTGTATGATACTTTAACTGTACGATAATATATATTGTCACTTATTGTAAATGTACCATGGTTTTACTAACAATAAAAACATGAATAGAAATAACAAAAATATATTAATGAGGTGTTCATATAGGAATATATACTGTACATATATAGCACTATATATTATAAGTAAATATATTGTATGTATATATACATTACCTATATATATATATAATTCATATATAGATGTATACATATTTCCCAGAGGTTTAGACCCAGGAAACCAGGTCAAGCTTCTTTTCAGGTGCTTCCTGTATAATTAACCAGTTTTAGATTTGAGTCTTGGCTGTTTCACATGCATCTGTGACCTTGGGCAATTACTTGATCTCTGAGAGTTTCCAGTTCCTCATCTATAAAATGAGTACAAAAACTACTCATATGATTAACACCAGATCTAAGAAAATGTCTGGAATGTAAAATGAGCTAGAACAGTGTAAGATATCAATAACCTTATTACTGTAATATGCATGACTATTTAAGCAAAATGCTAAAATGATTTGAGCAATGTCTCAAAAGAAAAGAATAATTGTATTCCATCTGGAGTATTTCATAGTTAATTTTCTGTACTGAGGAAGTGGTCTCAGGTTTCCAGAAGTCTCATTCATTTCAGAAAAGCACCAGCTAAGTTTGCAGGACACTTAGGACTCTGAAGAGTGAAGGCTAAAAGCTTGGGAATCTTTAGTCTCTATTACAGTTTTCCACGACAATAAGTGTTATAAATATTCAAACTTGAGTACACCTCTTTGTCAGACACTGTGTTAGGAGCTTTTCAAACTCTAATTACTTCTAATCCTGAAATTAGTGCTTGTATAAATATATATAATTTATGGCAATACTACGTATATATAAATATGGACTCTCTTTACATATGAAGAAGTTAAATAACTTCCTGAAATTTAAATATCTGGAAAGTAAAGACAAAAATATTAGAGAGTGAGAGAAGAGTGACCATGTATAAGGCACTGTCTTAGGTTAACAAATGTAGACCTGGTCTTTGTACTTTATTTTTATTTTTATTTGTTTATTTATTTATTTTGAGACAGAGTTTCGGTCTGTCACCAGGCTGGAGTGCAGTGGCACAGTCTCAACTCACTGTAATCTCTGACTCCCTAGTTGAGTAATTCTCCTGCCTCAGCTTCCCAAGTAGCTGGGGTTACAGGAACACGCCACCACACATGGCTAATTTTTATGTTTTTAGTAGAGATGGGGTTTTGCCATGTTGGCCAGGCTGATCTCAAACTCCTGACTTCAGGTGATCTGCCTGCCTCAATCTTTGTACTTTCAAAGCAGATATTCTATAGGTGGAGACAAAAATTTATTCAAATAATCTAGCATACACAAATAAAATTTCAGCTGTGAAAATTGCTATGGGAGGTATAGTGGGGATTTCATGTAGTCAGAAAGATCAGGGAGGTGTCCCAAAAAGTCTCATCCTGGATCTGAGATGCAAAGGATACTTAGGAGTTATTCAGGTATTGAAGGGTGAGGAGAGCGTTCCAGGCAAAGTATGATTAAGTGCATGTGCAAAGGTCCTTTGGCAGGGTGGGGGCATGATGAAGACAGATGTGGCTTGTGGCAATGTGGCGGGCGCTATGCAATCACATGGGAGCATGGTGAGAGGTGAGGATGGGGAGGAAGGAGGGGCTCAGCCATGAAGGGCTCCTAGGCCAGATAAAGGATTCTGGACATTGGCCAAGGAGGGAATCACCCACAGATTTGAAGCAGATTTGCCTTCTGAAAAGACTTCTCTGGTCTCAGTATAGAAAACATATGGGATGGGGTCAGGGGTGATGTGGCAAAATCAGTTAGGCCACCTGCACTGTGTGGAGGTATTAGTGGAAATGGGAACAGTTGATAGATTTGACAGATTTGATATTTATGAGGTAAAATTGGGAGGACTGGAAGTACCATTAGAGGTGAAAGTCAAAGGTAATGCTTTGGTTTCTATTTTGTGCAACTGAGTAGAAGATAGGATAGAAAACAGCAGAATGGGGTCAATTTTGTGGGTGAAATCAGGAAGGTAGCCTTGAACATGCTGAGGTTGAGAAAGTGTGAGAAATCCATGAGGGGTACTGAGGTGGGTAGACAGTAGTCTACACGGTGCTGGTGTTCCATGGAGAAGTCTGGGATGGAGGTAAGATTTATGTTCTGTCACATTAAAGATAATAATAAGAGCTGAGGTTGTAGATGAGATCACATCAAGAGAGAATAATGAAATGAGATGAGACCAGCGTGAAGCATCAAGGAAGCTGAACTGCTGATTTCCAGAGAGGCTGAAGCAAAATTTTTATGACCATCATGGAGTCTATAGAGAGCATCTGCTTTTGAAAGTAGGGATAAGTGATAAATAAGGCTGTAACCAACCTCAAGACCCAAAGAATCTAAGTTTAACATAAACTTGAGTACACAAATACTTCTGAATGAATTATTCCTAGGGCTGGAATTGCTACCACCTCATTGACGAGAACAAAGTCAGCTTCAAGTCAAGTCATCATGGTATTTCTTGACCTGCGTACACTTGAGAACATTCGATATGAGTTTTTGTGGGTGTTGACTTGCTTCTTGTTTGGAGAGAGAAAAACCATATTGGATATCTGTCTTAAAATCAATTATTTGTGTAATGTACACAAAAACAGAATGTTTCCTGACACATCTAGTCCACTAAGTATTGATCTAAAAACCTGGGCAAACCTAGAGTCCACCCATCCAACACTTTAAGAATCCCAGAAATGTAGAGCAGATGGTAGAAAGAGTACTCCCAAGCAATTTCCATCTAGTAGATAAAGAAAGCAAAATGAAAAGTCTCATGCTAGGTGCAGTGGCTCACACCTGTAATCCCAGCACTTGGGAGGCAGAGTTGGGCGGATCACAAGGTCAGGAGTTCAAAACCAGCCTGGCCAATATGGTGAAACCTCGTCTCTACTAAAAATACACAAAAATTAGCAGGGCATGGTGGAACATGTCTGTAATCCCAGCTACTTGGGAGGCTGAGGCAGGAGAATTGCTTGAACCCAGGAGGCAGAGTTTGCAGTGAACTGAGATCATGCCACTGCACTCCAGCCTGGGCAATGGAGTGAGACTCCATCTCAAAGAGAATAAAAAAGAAAAGTCTTTAAGGGTAGAGCCAGAGCTCCCACTAATTCATATTGAAATTAGTACTTAAGTGAGAAACTTATACTCATTGACAGTCTTTCTTAAAGAGTAGTCAGAAGTACCCAGAGTCTGATTTCCAAGATACTCACAGATGTATTCTAAACATGATGAATCATTTGATAAGGGGAGTTAAAGTGGTTTTTTGTCTCCCCCCGCTTTTTGTGGAGAACAGGGTATCGCCATGTTGCTCAGGCAGGTCTCAATCTCCTAGGTTCAAGCTATCTTCTTGCCTCTGCCTCCCTAAATGGTGGGATTACAGGCATGAGCCACTATGCCTGGTCATGATGAATCATTGTGTGTTTTTTTTTAAGAGCAAAATATTTTATTGTTGTATTTGTTGTACTTTCTGACTGGTGGAAGGCTTCATTTAGGGATATAGCTTGGCAAAAGCACATCCAAGGACACAGCATGTAAATATTATTCTTCAACTCTTTCTGAGACTTGCCACCGCTGTTTCCTCAGCACTGAATTTGGAAGTTGGAATGTCTTTGTATATATGCATCATCAACACTCGAGCCAATGCTCCCTTGGTATGTCGAATATTTTCCATTGGTACGTACCTCATTCCCTGAATTTGAAAGTCATTTTCCATTAAATTCCTAGTACTGTTTCTTTAAACATGTTCTTTCTCTTTTATAAATAAAATGTATAACATATATATAATTATACACACTTGTAAAAATACATGAACTTGATAATAAAACTATACATATAGTTATATAAATATATATATATATCTCCAATTTATATTTATATATATATATATATGGATTAACTTCAAAGATCCTGTCAAAAATTATCTTTATACAATTTGTAGCATATAAAACATATATTTTTAAAAGAATACTAACAGTCTTCAATTTTGCTAGTATGCACATTTTCAATCTTAAATAACTTGTGTGATTTGGAATTCACATACATTTAAATAGTTGCCTTTTATTACAGAATTTTTTAAAGACTAGGATTCTATACTATGCATGTATTTCTCTCAAACGAATGCTACATATCTTACTCATAAAAAAGCAAAGCAGTGGAAACAAGTAAAAGATAACAGATTCCTTTGTCATTCAAAGTTTTAGAAATCATTGTAGCTAATGTAACCTTATGATCCTAATTTGTCATTTACGTAAAGCATTTCACCTGTACATGGCCAAGAAATACTGTTTGTTAAAATTTGCTTCCAAGTAGATATGTGTACACAAAACGTAAACTTTAGCTCCCAATTTCATCATGTCTGAAACTTTAAAAAATTTTATTTCCATTCATTTCTCTCAAGTTTGTGATAGTGTAGAGTTCCTCATATACTATGTACCCAACAGAGGGCTCGATAGGCTTTAATTTCTTGATATATGACCAATCATTAATCATGACTTGGTTCCAGCTGCTGATTGTGCATGCCCCAATCTTCTTTAAAACTGAAAGTCTAGATTACTTCACAGGGTGACTATGGGACAGTGTCCACCACCCTGTGAACAAACTGTTAGAACTTGTGAGACCAAAGAGGCAATTGGTGCATATTGTTCAGAAATAATTACAAGTGCCAGTCATTAAATACATTGAATTGCTTTTTCATTGTATATTTTTACCCTTTGCCCATATTTTTGCTGTTTTTTTTTGTTTTGATATTTAGCACATGGTCATTATCAGCAGTTTTCTTGTATAACCATGTGCCACTTAACAGTGTTCGGTCAAGGACAAACTGCATTTAAGATGGTGTCCACCTATGACTAGTGGACACCATTCCATGAGATTATCATACTGTAATTGTACCATACTTTTTGTATAGTACAATGGTATTTTGTACTATACAAAATCTAGATACACAAATACCATTGTTTTATAAGTGCTTACAGCATTCAGTACAGTTACTGGCTTTACCGGTTTGTAGTCTAGATTACAGTATACAATAGGCTATACTATATAGCCTAGGTATGTAGTAGGCTGTGATGGTTAATACTTCTTTGTGAACTTGATTAGATTGAAGAATTCAAAGTATGAATCCTGGGTTTGTCTGTGAGGGTGTTGCCAAAAGAGATTAGCACTTCAGTCGGTGGGCTTCCGAAAGCCGATCCACCCTTAATCTGGTGCGTACAATCTAATTAGCTGGCAGTGAATATAAAATAGGCAGAAAAATGTGAAAAAGAGAGATGGGCCTAGCCATCCAGCCTACATCTTTCTCGCACGCCGGATGCTTCCTGCCCTCAAACATCGGACTCCAAGTTCTTCAGTTTTTGGGACTTAGACTGGCTCTTCTTGCTCCTCAGCTTGCAGACAGCCTATTGTGGGACCTTGTAATCATGTAAGTTAAGACTTAATAAACTCCCTGTATATATATATATATATATATATATATATATATATATATGTGTGTGTGTGTGTGTGTGTGTGTGTGTGTGTGTGTGTGTGTGTAAGTTCTGTCCCTCTAAGGGAACCCTGACTAATACGTAGGCTATACCATATAGATTTGTGTATGTATACCCTAGGCTGCTCACACAGCAACAAAATTGCCTAATGAAGCATTTCTCAGAATGCATCCCTGTTGTTAAAATATGCATGACTGTATTTTTTAAAAAAATGGTTGTGCTTTCTGAAGTAGCAATGTCAACTACAACACAAAAGTAAGCCTCAGAAAAATAGCAATTTTTGTGTTTGCCTCTCAAAACATTTATAAAAATTACCTTTAAAACAATTTTTAAAGATGAAAAGATACTAAAAAGAAATGAAGTCAGTAGACATAAGAAAAAACCATAATAAATGGACATAAGAAAAAATAAAATATTTTTATTTTTCCAAAATAATAAATAATAATAAAGGTTTAATAAAAGAAATTCTGTTAACATTTGTTATTCATCTGAGAGAATCGAAGGATAATTTATTTTCTTTTTTCACTAGTACTTCATATTTTATCATTCCTGTTTCATTCTTAGTTATATTTCTCATGGATTTTTTTCTGCTTAAATACAAACTCGTTCAGGTTATATTTTCCATGCAGGTTAAGTTATCTAGTAGGACTGAGAAAAAAAGGAAATTATATTATTCAACCACTTAGTATTTGATGTTTAAATTACTTTCATTTACTTCTTTACTAACAATTTTTAGAAGTGAGAGACCAAGAAAATAAAAAATAATCAGATGGATAATCTTACTTTTCCTGCAAGATGGAAGATGCGTACATGGCCTTCTTGTTTATTAACTCAGGACACATGACATTTTGACCTTTGGTTATCTGTTGCATATTCACAGTAAGCTTCATTTCTAAATTTCTTAAAGTTCCATAAGTACAAAGAGCTATATGCCTAAAAAAAAAAAAAGTCTGAGAGGGATTTTTGAAAGAAATGTGCAGAGAAAGCATCAGGTTTTCCTCTCCTCAGCACTCTAAACAGTTATGCTGACATTTAAAGTACCATGTATATAGCAGCGTGGTGCTTGAGGATACCCATTGTGAAGATGCTGATTTGCAGATATGTCTTGTATGTGTTGTGGCATATTTCTCCAATCTAAATATGTTTTGTCACCATGACTCCATGTAATCACTGATATGCAATGAAGAGTTGGCCTGCAGACAACTGGAAGGCTGTTGGTGGCAGACAGAGAACTAAAACTCACTCATATGATTCTAACAGGTTTAGAAAACTTTGCAGTGAACTGATCATAGAGCAAAGAGGAGCAAGCAGAATTTTTTCTTCAACACCACTCAGCTGAACTCTAGAGTTCAATGCCCACTCTAGTAATATTCCAAATGCTTTCAGAAATAGTAGAAATGTTATGCCTCTAGGCACTGTCAAGATAGACAGGATGAGACCTGTGTGTGTATGTATGCATGCGTGTGTATTTGCATGGGCATATGTGTGTTTATGTACCTATGTACGTTATGTGTATTTCTTTGCGTGTGTGTATTAAGGAGAGAAAAGTTGATGGATTACTTCTTAAATGCAATTATTTTTTACTTGCCAGTAATTCTAAACATTAGAGCAGAATGATTCATTTTTAATACTCATGAAAAGAAAAAGAACGTGTTTAAATGCGCAGTCTATGGAAGAATACATGATGTAGGTGATCATAGAAAAATATATGCTTTAAAATATATTCTTAGTGGAGATATCATAGATAGAAGTGAAGCAACTATCATATTTGTCTTTAGACTGTGATATGTGCCATGGCTTGAGTATGGTTTGAACCCACCAAAACTCATGTTGAGGCTTGGTTCCAAGTGCAACAGTGCTGAGAGGTGGTGGGAACTTTAAGAGATATTTGTGTCATGAGGGGTCCCTCCTTCTGAAGAGATTAATGTCCTTTTTCTAGAGAGCATGCATTCTTGCAGGTCCAGGTTAGTTACCACAAAAGCAGGTTGTTATAAAGTGAGATTGTCTCTTGTATTTTGCCTCTTTTGCACAGGCTTCCACCATGTAATTCCATCCACCATGTTAGAGTGCCCCATGAGGCCCTCACCAGGTACAACAGCCCTGTGTTGGACTTTTCAGCCTCCAGAACCGTGAGCCAAGTAAACTTCTTTTCCTTATACGTTGCCCAGTCTCAAATATTCTGTTATATCAACAGAAAACAAATTAAGACAATATGCTAATGGTTCTTCAAGTAAATGTATCAACATGGTTATTTTTAATCCCTGGTGTTAAGAGCACGGCACTAAAACCTTCCCAAGAGAGAAAATATGTTATGGAAAATATGTTAGGAAACATGTTATGAGGTAGAAAATTCTTCCTTAATGATGGCAAGATGTTTTTGCTGTTTTGGTATTTGCAATCATCTAGTCAGGAATAGCATCTGAAACTCATCGATATAGAATTCAACTTAAATTCTCAAAAATGAAATGAGAACACTGGAACAGTATAAAACTAATAGGAATTCATAGAAGACTCAATTTTTTTTTCCTAGAAATGACTTTGATATAGACAAAGACATTAACTCACAGGGTGAATTGTGTCATAGGTAAAATTTAGAAAGTAAATAGACATAGAATTATGCCTTAAAATTTGAAAAAAAAATGAATTAATTAAAAAATATCTACCACTGCATGACTTGGTATCTAAAAGGTATAATAGTAATCCTTTAAATGTTCAGTATTTACACTTTATATATTAAAATGTAAACATGTCCTGGAATTGCATGTCCAGAGTCAACTAATATCACAACTGTGTTAGCTAACTACAGATTTGTACTAATGAATCAATGCAAATGTCCTGGGAAACATGGGTAGTCGAGAGGAAAACAAGGAAAGGAAGAGGATTGCTATTGAGAAAATATAGGCCACTTAAAAAAAGCAATCCACTTTACAATTTCATGGGGAAACTTCTAATATTATACATCATTAAACATTTTTGGAATTTAATGTATGAAATGTATTGGACCAAATTGAAAGAGTGGTTTATAAAATATGGTGCTTATATAAATTTTACCTTGTTTGTCAGAATAAAAAACATTCTGAAGGTCATCCTCTTCTCCCAGTATGATTATTTTTTATTCCACTAAAATCAGTTAATTTGGAAGAGAGTGAAACTGTATGAGAAAGGGTTGGTTGCAACCTCATCAAGTAATCAGACATGAGATCAACACAGCTGTTGGAACAGCACCAGCTGGGAAAATTCTAGTCAGAAGAGGCCCGTCAGGGGCACAGGCGAATAAAGCATTGTTGTCACATGGAGTGATACCAGAAAAATTATTAATTTATTCCTGTAATAGATATTTAAATCAGTGCCCTGCTCTTAAAGATCATAAAACAGTTTAATCTTAATATGGGATTCTGGCTATTCTTAAATCCCTTCCTTCAAACGCAAATACTATTTTCTTTGAAAATTGGGCATATAAAATCAACTTTTGTTACTCAGAAGCAACATATACCATATTGCATATTAAGAGTTTGTGTATAATATATTTATTTGCATACAGAAATATGTATTTCTACTGTACATTTTTATTTATAGAGTATATATATATATATTTTTTTTAGCTCATAGCATATTCCAAGAAGATACATTTAATATGCACACATTTCATGCTACAGCGTGCACCCTTTAAGAGAAGCATTTTTAAGAGGCATGGTATTGAATATACATGCTGAGAATACACTTTGCACAATTTCATCCAGCTTTGGGTGCTTTCCTAATCTATTTGCAACACCGGTGCTATGGTTGTTGAAGGGGATATTATCAAACTGGGGTGAGGGAGGAAATATCAATGAACTCAGTAGGAGAAAATAAAAACAGACTGCATTACTGAGTAATTGTTGCCATCATTTTGAATTCCCATCTCTCCCCGTGTCAGATCTTCAGGATCAAAAAAAGCAATGGATGAACAAAGAGCAGGAGTGTGTTGTACCTCCAGCTTGTACATTTGAAACCAGAAAGCTTTTCCCTTGTGGCTTCTCATATTGATTACTGTGTCCTAATACTTGGGAGCTGGCATTAAATTATGATGAACTGGTAAAAGGGAAATCATTTCTTTTTTTCCAAGAAATGAACAGACATTTTCCATGTTCTTAATCTCCTGTTCTTATAAGATCACTCTGGAATATCTACATTATTGCTATGAGGAGAGAAGAAATAAAGACCTTACAGATATTCACCTTTCCAGTAAATGCAAAGAAGATAAATGATATTGTTTCTGAGAGAGGCTCTTAATATTATTTGAAAAGAAAAATTGTAGCTCCAATAGAAACCGTATCAACTACAAATATTTTGATGGCCAACTACTGCGACCTCAATTGACTGGATTTATAGCAATCATAATTGAACATTAAGATGCTGGGGAAAAGATGTGTTATATGCATAATCTGGTGAGTTTTGATATATAGATGTGGCTTGAGTTCCCAATCTGTGACTGACACATACACCAGACTCGAGAGAAAAGTGTTCCTGTTACATGACTGGTGAGTATTACCTTTTTCTAACAGGTGAGCAGAATTTGCATTGATATTCTAAAAATGATGCAGGATTATTTTCCCACTAATCAGAGGCAAGCTTTAGAAATCCCTTAAAGTAGACAAGAGTTTCTCAACCTTGGCACTAGTGACATTTTGAGCCAAATAATATTCGTTTAAAGGGGGTAGGGGAAAATGTCCTGTGCATTATAGGGTATTTAGCAGCATTCCCAGCCTCTACGTGCTAGATACCATTAGCCTTCCTCCCAGCTGTGGCAACCAAAAATGTCTCTACACATTGCTGAGTGTCCCCTGTCAGAGGGAGGTGAATTGTCTCTGTTTGAGAGCCAGTGACATAGACAAATCCAGCAGTGGTTAATAAAAATCCTTGAATATAATCTCCATATCTTTCCAATCATCTATCATTTTCCTTATTCCTTCATTTTTCTGATCTGTTTGATAGTTTCCATGGTATCAGTCTATGTTCAATTTCTTTCTTGAACTGGACAGTTTCTCTTTCAATAAGGTTGCGGTGGCTGTGGCAAGGATCAAGAACAGAGAGAAGAAAAGGGAGGACACGACGGTAGTGGAGACAAAGACAGCTTGACTCATGGTGAGTTGTGTTGATAGAGCAAACAAAAAAAGACCCTAAATCCTGAATCCTTGACGTCAAAGGGTTCTTCCCAACTGAAGCCGAATCTACATCATAATAATACAATAAATTAAAAAGGGAAATATTTGGCTAGTCATGGTTTTCAGAACGTCAAGGAGCCCATTGTCTTGATGTTATTTCCACTCAATTGATTCATTCATTTGAAGAAACAATGTGAAAATAAATATGAATTTAAATCTAAAAGTTCATGTTGAAGTAACTGTAGGTAAGGGAATCTATATAAACAGATGCTGTTGGTTTAAATATGGAAGATTACTTTGGGGGCTAATGACTGAAGTTATTTAAACAGGAAAATGTTTTTATGAAGGATAATCAAATATAAATACTGCTGTCAATTTGCTTCTTACTAACTTACAACTTTGTCATTTTTTTCCTCGTGCTTTTTTCCCCCTTAACTCTCCAAATTGTTGAGGTGGCATCAATGAGGCTAATCATACAAAATAACTCTTCTAAGTACTAGGTCTAATATTGACAAATTTATCATGTAACTAACATTCATATTACTGGATATCATAAATCTAAAATCCAAAATATGAAATTTGAAAATGCATTTATAATGTGATTCCTATTGAGACATTTTTAGAAAATCTCATTGGAAAACTATAGCAAATCGTGTAAGAAAAATATAAAGGATAAAAATAACTAGTTATATGTGAATCAGTATAATCCTAATCCTATATTTATTTGGACTACCAAATAAAAAGTTTCTACATGGCAAGATCCTATGTAACGCCATCACTTAGATAATAGTTACTGACATGATTGTTATGGTCTGGAATTAGATGGTGAGACGTGGCATGGCAACAGCCGCCTACAATTCTTCTGTCAGATTCTGTGAGCTCGTTTGGCCTCTATTTAGTTAGCCACTACATTTCTGTTACAAAGATTACTATAATTCTATTGATAAGAGAATTTTGAAGCTAAATAATGTTAGGGAGAATTGACGATTTGAGGAATATGGAATATGTAATTGTTTCAGTAATAGTATTTAAAATATCTTTTTTCCCCCTTTTACTGGGTCATAGATAATTGCAGACAACCTCACTTGATTATAATTTGAATATCATCCTTTAGCAAGCATTGGATAGAAGGTCCTATTCTCTAGGGACTGACCCAGAAATCACTGGTGCTAAGTGAGTATGTCAATCCTGTTTAGGATTCCAAATAAATAAAACAGCATCCCTTTCTGCTGACAAAGTCAGGAGTTGATTTTCTATAAGTTAACATTTCATACACAGGTCAGGCAGATTCAGGTTGAAATAGAATGTCCTAAACTTCTAATTTTTAATCTTAAAATTCATCTGATTTTTAATATAACTTTTTCCAACTAGATTGGCCATTATTTAATTGATGAAACCTCGATTTTATAATGACTTTGGTTTCTTAAACATGTTTATGCTTTAGGTAGGATATTCTGTTGAAATAAAAGGCTATTTAGGAGAAAATCAGATTGGTTTAAACATTTTACATATAGGATCATAAGTGTACTCAATCCTTTTAGGCCTTGATACCCCCAACGAATGCAAAGGACACAGTGAGGAGGGGTGAAATGTCCATTTTCATGGCTCTTTCTGGCTGGACTTAGTGAAAGTCCTGTAGGTTTTGCCTATAAACAATATAGAACAGGGATGTACAAAATAATGGCACAACAAGAAGAAAAATGGTGTGACCTAGTTTGGGTTTTTGTTTGCTTGCTTTTCATGGTGGGAAAAAGAAAGGCAAAAATATAAGCATTTATTACATTGCAATCCTCTAAATAGGACCATAACAAAAGAATAAAATAGGCGTAACACTCTGGAGATGATTTCTGCATCCTTCTTTGATTTTCTTTCTTTACCTCCCTATTGTATAGCGCCTATTTCTCTGTGTTTAAGTCTCCATGTTTACCTTTTAACTGTGGCATTTCCTTCCTTCTCTTAAGGACACAAGAGAACAACAACAACAACAAAAGAAACAAAAAAGGAACAAGGTTATTCTTTCTAACTCTTGTGCAGAGACGGATAAAATTGTAGATTCAGAAGCCCTTCTTCAAGAGAGTACGAGAAAGAGTAGATTGTTCCTTAAATCCACAACCCCAACATGTTTCTTTCCTTGTCTCATTGCTCCTAATACTGACAGTTTATAAGGTGCAATTTTTGCAAACTGGAGCCTAGGCGTGATAAGTATGTTACTGCTGGGCTCCTGAACTGCACGTTTTGTAATCAGACTATAAAGTGCAATGTCAGAGATTTTAAAACTAGGAGCTCTTTTATCCCTTTTATTCTTCTCAAGCTCCCTTGCCCACTTTCTTTCTTTTTCAAAGATGTTTTACCTTGTAGCGCCTATGTTCTTATAATGACACATGAGAAGGTGTTTAAAGGTCTTCTTGAAGGTGGCATTACAAAGTGCATAGCAGGCAGGGTTGATAGTGCTGTTGATGTAACAAAGCCAGTAACCAATTGTCCACACAGTGTTGGGGATGCAAGGTGCACAAAAGGTGTTGATGAGCACCATGACATTGTACGGGGCCCAAGTGATGATGAAAGCCAACAGAATAGCCAAGATTGTCCTGGTGACTTTCTTCTCCCGGGAAGGAGGAGGCTTCTTTTTTGCAGGCTGCTTAGTCATCTTCACAATCTTGCGGGCCACAATGTTCTGCTTTTCATCTCCGTTCTGACCTGAAGACCCCACTACCTCCACGGTGGTATTAGTTGGGGTACCTGAGTCACTTTTTTGGGTCTTGGTGCCAATTTTGATGCAGGTTTGCTTAGAGTTTTCATCTTTGGAATGGCCCAGGGAAGTGGAAACTGTGTTTTCATCCTGAGTTATTTCATCTTCTCTCATGTTAGAGGCAACAGCACTAACCGAGGTGGAGTCGTTGGAACTCTCTTTCTCCTCTCCCTGAGCACAGTTCTCCGTCACAGCATCTCTGGGAGCTTTGCCATTCTGGATTTTGTTGTGCTCCAGGCCATCATCACGGCTGCGCATGTTGTTATTGTTTGACTTCACTATCCTTCCTTGGACCAGACTTGGAGAAACAGGGTCTTGGTTGGCCACAGGCTCTTTCTTGTCCTTCTTTATCCTACTCTTGCTGGCTCGGGATATGTGCCAATATAGCACAGTCATGATGATCACTGGCAAATAGAAGGCTGCGATGGCCGTGCCAAAGGTGACAGCAGCATTGGAGAAAAACTGAATGTAGCACTCCCCATCCTCCACAGTTCTCACCCCTACAATGAACTGCCAGAAGAGAATGGCCGGAGCCCAGAGGATGAAAGAGAGGACCCAGGCAGCTGCAATCATCATACCTGCCATTTTTGTGGTCCGCTTGACTGGGTAGGTCAGCGGTTTTGTGACACAGAAGTATCTGTCAAAGCTGATGATGAGCAGATTCATAACTGACGCATTGCTGACCACATAGTCCAGGGCTAGCCAAAGGTCACACACCACAGGTCCCAAAGGCCAGTAGCCAATCACAGTGTAGAGGGTGTACAAGTTCATGGAGAAAACACCTATGATAAGGTCAGCGCAGGCCAAGCTGAACAAAAAGTAATTGTTGACGGTCTGGAGGTGGCGGTTGACTTTAATGGAAACCATGACTAGGATGTTCCCGATAATGGTCACCAAACTGAGGGATCCAGCCACCAGGACAATAAACACCACTTCAAATGTCTTATAAGGACTGCTAAGAGCCAGGCTATTGTTAGAGGAGTTTGTTGAGTTATTCATTTTGTGTTCTGTCATCAGTAGCCAAGTAGCAAATAAACATTTAAACCTGCAAGGAAATAGAATAAATTTAGCAAACATAATATAAACATTGCTTTAAAATACATACTATTGTTGCCTTTAAAACTTCATAATTTTCTTCCAAATCTCCCTTCCCCAGCATGATTACTGTGTCTACCTGCCTCAATTCCCCATATAAAAAGCAAGACCTTTAAATGGAGGATTCAAAATAACCTTTCCAGCTGGCAATGAATTTGAAGTCCTATAATGTTTTGAATATGTCCTAACTTACTTAAATATGAGTATCTATCTACCTACCTATCTACCTAGCTCATCAATTTAATGAAACTTAGTGTAATACTGATAAATTGAATTAAATAAACCAAAATTTTCTAAAACATCAAGAGATTTCTGGAATAGACATAAAAATTATTAATAAATAAGTGAAAGGACACAATTATGGAAGAAAGCACAGAATGTATAAAATTGAACGTGTGACTTTTATAGTTGAGTGCCTTTCCTCATGGAAGCTCTAAGCCTTTTTCACAATAATACTGAGAATGGTGAAAATAAAGATAATAATATTTTACTAGCTAAAATACTCTCTCTAGTTTGGAGAATTATTTTCCTCTGGCCACTATTTTATTTCATACTTGTAATCAGTATTACATAGCGTTTCCAATATTCCATATCTTACAAAAGAATATTTGATTAAATGCATATTGAACTCAATAAGCCAAAATTATGCATAAGACTTTCCAAAGCATAAAGAGATTTCTGGAATAGACAGACATACAAATTAATACATCAGTAAGAAGACAAAATTATGGGAGAAAGTACCACTTTTCTGAATCTTTTATTTTTCAAACCACTATCAAATCTACTATCTTACTATTCTTTCTGCCAAACTTTTTGTTTTGTAGAAGGAACTAAGGCTCAGAAAGATGAAATCCCAGTGTGTTCAATCATTCCTTCTTTCACTTTGTGCTCATGTATCTGTTGAGCAGCTTCTCTTAATTAGGTATTGTGGACATTCCGTGATGATTAAAACAAAGTCTCTGCCTGGTGGCAGACATGGATTGATGAAGAAGCAATTATTAATCCTGAGTGCGCTTCTTGTTTCCCTATCCTGTTGTGCGTCAGGAAACACATAATGGTCATTTTGGAGATAATATCATTGAAGTCTGGTGACAATTAATTGAGTGATCTTTTATAAAGGAAAATGTATATTGGGGATTTAGAAAAGAAAGAATTCATCAGAGAGATATGAAACATTTCTGGAGAAACAGCATCTGAAGGAGAAACTAGCTCAAGTTTCACCTCTTCTTGAAAAAATTGCTGTGAGTTGTCAAAATAAGCATTACTGAGAAATTAAAATTTGGGAATATTGATTAATTTGGATGCTATTAATTACAAAGTAATGCTATAAAAAACGGGTAGGGCAATGGTTTGCCCTTAAAATCCATGTAGAAAAATAATTTGGTAAGCAACTTCATAACACAAATAATATTTAAATGAATAATTTATTCTGCTTTGGAAAGCCGATTGTTTTCCAGTATTTTCTTGGACAAAACCCAAACAAGGAGATTTGGCCTTAATAAAATAAGACCTGAAATTCAGAAGCTGAAAAGAAAATATATGTAACAATTGCATATTTCTTTAAAATGTTTGCATAGAACAAAGAAGTCAAAATAACAATTGAGAAATAACATTTGTAAAAAGTGCATAATAGAAAATTATCCAATGTCTTTAATATAATACAGTTTTGGGGAAAAAAGGAAAGATGAAAGATGAATAATCTAAAACGTTGTTGTAGTAGTTAAAGAAAAATTAAACACTAATGACCTTTAAACATATAAAATGATACTTAACCTCAACAGTTTAAAGGTGCTAATCCAAACAAACAATGAAAAACATTTTTTCCATCCGTTGTATTAATGGTAGTGTTTAATACTTTTGGTGGGACTAGTGGGATAATCACTATGAAGGGCAATTTATCTATATCTATACAACTTTAAATCATCTATAAAAATTTATTAAGAAACACTTGTCTCAGGAATGCCACATATAGGAATGTGTGTTTCAGATATAGTCATAAAAATGTGCAAAGAGGTCTACTCAAGTATGTTCACTCAGAAATGTTGTTATAGCAAACAAATCCCTAGAAATATTAAAACTATTCATTGACAAGAGATTGGTTGAATATATTATGAATATTCTTACAATGGAATATTATGTAGCTATTAAAACAGGTAGATATTTGTGTCCTGGCATTGCTGGTGAAAGTTATATAGTAGAAGATGACACAGTCATAGTGAGACATAGATTATTATAGAATATAATTATATTTAATAAAAAATGTGATTATATGTAATATTACATATGTATGTATTACATGCCTGCAGCTTATTGGGAAATATTGAAGAGTTTAATCAGGGAAATGATGTTAACGGAATGCAACTTAGATCAGTTGAATTATTTCAATTGTATTTCTATTTGACTCCTTTTTTGCAATTAATCATACAATTGTATATTCATGGTAATTTATTTGAACAAAAACATTTATTATTCCAGTTCTTATTTCAATGATTTCTTAATAGCTCATGTAACTATAAGATGGGAATTGTGATTTGCTTATAAGCAGCATTTTCTCTATTAGATCAATTCATGGGCATTTTGGAGCTGAGCTATATGTGTACCTGTTTCATGAAATGTTAATATAAATCCGCTTAGTTTGAAAAATACCAAAAATCTATTTATTGGCTCTGCATTTAAATTACTTATTCATAGTTTTGATATAGCATAGGACTTATATTCTAGTTTTTAAAAGATTTTTGATAATTTCCTCTGGAGAATAATGAACAATACTTATGTTTAAAAGTAGGGATTTGAAAACAACTAGTTTGACCCTTTATTTTACAGATTAAAAAATCATAAGAGTAACTAGGTGATTTGTCCATCTTTGGTGCTAATAGTAATAAGCATTATTATTACAGAACTCTACATTAACAGAACTATATGACTCTCACTCTACCTGCATCTTATTATTTATTGACGTATTCATTCATTTTGTTTGTTTATTATCTATCTTCCTTTCTCCTCTTCCTTCTTATTTACCATGGGCATATATTACTTTGTCAGTTTAAGGAAATTAACTGAAAGAAAATACAGTCTTAGGGCTCTCAAGTATAGATGTCAACCATAATCCTCAAAGACATAATCTCAAATGCCAAAATCCTGAATATTGAATTCTCAAAAGATCAAAATTCCTAAGGATCTAAATTGCTAAATTCCTAAGGATCTAAATTCTTAAGGATCTAAATCCCCAAAATTACAATCCTGAAAGATTAAAATCCTGAATGTTGAAATCTTGAAAGCTAAATTCTGGAAGAGGGATTAGCATTTCACTTGTATGCAGGATAGTTGCATCATGTTGCCTACATCACACTAGAAGGAACCATCACCTTGTTATTGTCTTTACTTGGAAATAACATGTAGTTTAAGGAGATGTATAATGAGCACTAGGTTGACAAGGAGTGGACTTGTGAACTTAATTTTAGGTGTCAATTTGGCTGAATTAAAGAATACCTAAAATATCTAAATTAATATTTTATCAATACTTGTGTCTGTGAGGGTGTTTCCAGAAGAAATTCGTGTTTGAGTGAGTGAGTGAACTAGATGAGGAATTTGCCCTCAGTGTTGGAGTGCACCATCTAATTGGCAAGAGCTCAGTGAGAATAAATTCAGAAGGTGGCTTGATCTCTCTCTGAAACTGTGATAGACTTTTCTTCTGCTATGTTGGACATCAGAATTCCAGCCAGACCAGGCTGAACTCCAGGACTTACACCAGCATCCCCAAGGTGCTGAGGCTTTCAACCTCAAACTGACAGTTACACCAACCTTTTCCTTAGTTCTGAGGCCTTTGGACTTATCCTGAGCCATGCATCCTGGGGTCTCAGGCTTTTAGATAGTCTGTCGTGTGATTTCTCAGCCACCACAAACACATGAGTCAATTCTCCTAATAAATCCCCTCTCATATATATATATATACACATATCCTATTGGTTCTGTCTCTCTGGAGATTCCTAACTAATATAGATTTGGTATTAGAGAAGCTGAATATCATACTTTAAATATATATTATCTCACTTAACATTAACAACTGTATAAAATATACGGAACAGTTTCTATCATCCCCTTTATGTGATAAAGAAAACTGAGATTGCACAAGTGGTTAAAGCAACTTTTTCTCAATCACAATCACAAAGCTAATGAGAAAATAATCTACAACTAAAATCAACATCCTTACCTTGTAGTTATACACACTTGCTCTGTTTCCCTTCCCATTTAAAAAATTATGCTATACCCAGTAATGTGTGGAATTTTTAGGCAGCAGGAAAGTGATGAACTACACTCAGAGGTTGCTAGTTTAAGATATTTGATTTTCAATAAACTGAAATTCTTGCTCAGGTAGAACACAATAAATTTATGTAATATTAACAAATTTAGTTGCTATTATAGTCCCTGAATTTTTAGAGTTATATTTCTTGATTATACTTATGCTGTATGTAAAATTGGAAAACATTTCTCTTAGAAGCAATTACAAGCAGTTGAAGGCTGTCATTTCTCTCACCATGATGCACAGGCCATGTAGAATCGTTCCTCTTCCTCTAAAGAAAGCAGTTTCCTCCTGTAAATTGCACTCCAATTCTACTCTTTAAGTTTCTGTAAAAGTTTTAATTCTAGTCTGGCATTATAGCATAGTGTTAAAGCAATAACAGTTGCATCATTGATGAAATAACATAATCACAAGAAACTACACAATGAAGATGACCTTCAAGAACTCAGCATCTTAAGACAGCAAGTGTATAGCATTAGCCAATTTGGTATTTTACAGGCTAGTTTGTGACGAAGTCCTCGAAGTACTATGGAAACTTATAAGACCATGTTTCTGCCCTCAGTTTCTTCACTACTTGACTTCCCATACAGGGAAGACAGACCACAGTTTAACATCTTCCTTGAAACAGTGTGAATGCTAATCTTTTAATTATTAGCTCTGTGACTCTGATCATGTCATTTAAATTTAATGAACCTCGATTTTCTTTTTTCTCAAACAGGAATAATAATAAGTCTCTTTTTCTTTCAGAGTTGTGTGGTAAGGAGGAAAGTGAGATAATGTCTCTGGACTATGATCATTAGTAGTAAGTATTAAACAAATGCTGCTAATGTTAAAATTTGCCAGATGAGTATAAAATTATGACCTTTCTTAAGAGTGAACAGAAAATTATTTGTATGTGTGTGTATCAGGTATCTTAAGAGTGGGAAGGTGTGGGGCACAGGGGTAGAGGTAATATTAAATTGTTATTAATGATATTAAATTATCAGTAACATTAAATTATCAATACTACTACTGATAATGATAATTAACATGTCTTGAGCATAATTACTCTCCAAAACAACTCTTGAAGTGATTAGTATGTTTATTATACTGCTTTTATAAATGTTGAACTAAATATCAAATAATTAAGCTACTTAAGGTTCAAACCAAGGGCACTGAACTCCAGACTCTACTATGAACACTTAGTCTTTGGCAGATGAACAGTATCATGTAGCTGCTACTGCTCACTCACACATTTCTCCTTCCGACCTGACATGACTAATTCTTATATCCCAACATCAAGTTGGGACCTTGGTTTAGACAACAGAGTGAGAATCATTATGTCCAGGACAATACTGGGGCTTTGGGCAAAAGACGTTCACAATAAGCTAGGGAGTTAGTAAGTATGGTTCTGCACATAAAAATATGTGACATTTAAGATTCAAAAAAATTGTCTTAAAATTAATCATCATAAAAACACATTACCATGTGAATTAATAAATAGCTTCCCATATAAGTATTCAAATCAATGGACAAAAACATTCTAAATATTGACAATGGCAGATTTTTCTGAATTGTCACAGAGAGAATATAATTAAAAAATAAACTCTGATACACATTTAGATACAAGTGAAGAATTACATTAAAAATGAAATTTTCTTCATACACTGCTGAGGTCAGGCAGGATGCCTGATATATGATGAAAGTTTTTATAGGTGAATTTCTAATGTAATAAGCTAATAATGAATTATCAACATATAAATATCTGAGTGCTGGGATTTTTGCATGTTATTTTATTTAATTCTCACAATAGCCCTGAAAAGAATGACTATTATCTTTTCCAGTTGTACAGACGACAATGATATCAGACCCAGCAAGTGCTGTGATTCCAATTTAGGACTATCTGACTCCTGGGACCATGTTATTTCCACTATAGCACACAGTGGCATCAAACCTGCCCCATTTAAAAAAATGTTCCAGAAGAAATAAAAAAGTCAAAAAAAAAATGAATCCATGGTTGATAACAGGTGAAATCCACTGACAGAGAAGATACGTAATTTTATAAAAAATTATCAGAACAAGAAGGAAGTTTGGAAATCAAGAGGAATTCACATAAGGTTGAATTTACAATTGTTTCTATTTCTTTAATTTTTGTTTTAAAAATATAATCTTAGTATATAAGCTCCCCATAGATTTTTTAATTCTGCTGCTATTTCAACACATTATCAAGAAATGGCAGAGTTCTTTGGGTGTTTCTTGCCCATTTTTCAACCATTAAGATCTTAAAAGCAGGCAGAGATCCAAGATGGCCGATTAACAACAGCTCAGGATTGTAGCTCCCAGTGAAAGTGCAGAGAGCCAGTGGACACCGCACTATCATCAGACGAATTTTTGTTACCCACAGACCGGGAGATTCCCAGCAGAGGAGGCACACGGGTCACCAGCATGACTTTTTTGGCCAGCGCGGCTGTTTTGCCGGCGCCCTGGCATGGCGCTTCTCAGTGCGGAGTATACGGGACAGGGTGCCTTTCGAGTCAGGCTCGGCTGGTCCCATCCCCACAAGGAGAACAACATTTGGAAGCACTGAGGACTGAGAGTTTCACAGTAAGCACAGCTGAACCCGGGAAGGCCTAGCTCTGTGGGGAAAGGTGTCCGCTGAAGGAAAACTAAGAAACAGAAAAAACTTCATCACCAACAAGCCAGACGTCCACTCAGACCCAATCTGAAAGTCGGCAATTACAAAGATGACAGGTGGATAAATCCACAAAAATGGGAAGAAACCAGTGCAAAAAGGCTGAG
>CAUYLG010013479.1:0-22109 GCA_963573385.1 Cacajao melanocephalus
ATTCAAACTAAAAATCTGAAACTCAAAACACTTTTAGTCCCAAGTATTTCAGTAAGGAATACTCAACCTGTATATAGTAATAAATTATCTTACAGAAACACACACAGTAACAAGTACTTACAAATCCTCATGAGGCCCCCATATTCTCCTCTCAAATTACTGCCCTCTCTTCCCCTTTGATAACAAATTTTCTAACTTTTTTTTTTGTTTTGGTTGTTTTTTTTTTTTTTTTTTTTTTTTTTTTTTTTTTTTATTTTAATTATTTTTTTTTTTTTTTTTTTTTTTGTTTTAAATTTTTTTTTTTTTTTTTTTTTTTTTTTTTTTTTTTTTTTTTTTTTGAGATGGACTCTCGCTCTGTCACAGCAGTGCAATCTCGGCTCACTGCAATGGGCTCTGTCTCCCAGGTTCAAGCAATTCTGAGCAGTTGGGATTACAGGCGCCAACCACCATGCTCAGCTAATTTGTTGTTGTTGTTGTTGTTCTTTTAGAAGAGATGGGGGTTTCACCATCTTGGCCAGGCTGGTCTTGAACTCCTGACCTGGTGATCCACCCACCTCGGCCTCCCAAAGTGCTGAGATTACAGGCATGAGCCACCGCGCCCAGCCAGAGCTCTAATTCTTTACTACTTTCTCTTTAAGAGAAGGAAGGGATAATGACAAAAGCTAGGCATGTTTACGGAATAAAAGAAAAATTATCAAATGCTTCCTTAGGATATGCTTGCAAAAACTGGTGAGCAAGGATCACTTATTCTGCTAGTGACGGTAGTGGTGATAACGTGTGAAAGGGTTTTTTTTTTAAGGGGGTTAAAAGTTACTTAATATTTTTCCAGTGAAAATAAGCATCTTCACAGCTCAAGATGTGGCGTCGTCACCTGTAGGCATACAGGAACTGCCGCAGTGATCTGTGTGTCTTCATAAATCTCTTTGCCTTCTCCAAGGAAACACAGAGAATGATGATTCAGTTATATATAAATGCCTTTTAAAACGGTAGGTTTTGTGTGTGCAAGCATGTGTATTTTTCAGTAATCTGTCAGTTCCTTTTGTGCTCTATGAACTATGGGTAAATGTGTAATGGGTCTCACTATAGCGCTCCTGAATTTTAATCAGACCTGCCAAGCTGTGCTGCATCTAGTTAACTGATTGATAAAAAGAATTGGGAAAAGCTGCCTTAATAAAAGAAATAGCTCTTAATTCAACATTAGCTATGTTGATTAGAGTAAAAATGCAAATCATGCCTTCCTGTGGTGCATTCACGAGGAAGCAAGAAACAGGCTCATATCATCTCTTTTCCCTTACATTGTTCCTGGCTGCCTTAGAAACAGCATATAATATATTGTTCAACATAGAGTCTGTTGATAGGTAAACAAGTGCCAGTAGCCTCTGAGTTCTCTCTTTTTCCATTTGTTCCCTGCTAGATCACTTAAAGTCGCCAATAAATGCCGTAAAATGTTTTTTTCTGATTACAAAAGCCATACACATCCACAGTAGAAAAACAGGGAATGAAAGAAATAGAAAAACAAGATTAAAAAATTAAAGTCATCTGTAATCCTGTTACCCTGAGATAAGCAGATTTTAACATTTTAGTGTAGATTTTAATATATTTATGGATTTTTTAAATTGATGTCATACTGCACACACTGATTGTAATCTTTTTCACCTAATGTATATAGTGCTGAACTTTTTTCTAAGACATATATTCTTCTAAGATTATATTTGCTGTTGGTATAATATTGTTTTAAAAGATTTACAATTACCCATATTGCTAAACATTTAATAAAACACTTATTGCTAGACATTTAGGTTGTTTTCCAGCTGCCTTCTTTTCGTAAAATAAAGCAGCAGTGAAGTTCCCTAATATCAATCTTAATTCTCACCACTGTTTATTTCCTACTGGTAAAATTTCTAGGTCAAAGAGTATGAATTTTTCATTAATTTTAATATATATTGGCAAATTGGCCTCTAGAAAGTTATCCCAAATGACATCAACACCAGTAGAATAAGAGGAGAACTATCTTTCCAGACACCCAAATGTATGGAATATTATCTTCCTTTTTAACCCCTTTTGTGCAATAGGGTGAAAAAATTATCTCATGTTTTCATTTACGTTTATTTAATAGTTTGAGAGTAATTGTTGTTTATATATTTATTGGCCATTTTTATTTTTTCTTCAGTGAATGAACCCAGATGGGGGTGGGGAACATTCATTTTTTTTCTAATTGATTCCAAGGAAATCTTTTTTTATATTGTGGGTATTAACCTTTGATCTTATCCACATTGCTGGTTTTCTGCAATTCCCTCCCATAGCTCTTGCCCTTTCATTTTGTTTATGGTATTATATAAAGGGTTATGTTCTGATAAATTGGAAAACTATGGTGGGTTGGGGAAAGATAAATGCTTATATGATTTGTCCTTTGTTCCTGATTATATTTGAGACTACTTTTGTTCAAAGAGGTTATAAATCTAAACTTTTGTCAGCATGGTAAAAGAATGGCTAGAAATAAAAAATATTCATTCATCCAGATGCTTTAATTCCTTGATGTCAAATGGTTTGAATTGAGTTTATTACCGTAATAAACAGATTATTCCGAAGCCTTGTGTTAAACACAAACACAGCGATAGAAACAGTTCCACTTTTAACCACAAGAGGGCAATAAAGACCGGCTAGTGTTCCGCCACAGACTAAACCTTTTGACCACAGCCTGTTCAAGCTGACCAGGTGCCTAACACCCTTCTTTACTTTATATGGGAAAACTGGAGTCTGGAATGGTTAAACAACTTGTTCAAGGCCATAGAGCTGGCTAGTCAGAGAGCTATGTCATGAGCACTCTCAGGTCTACCATACTGTGATTTAGTTAAATTGACACAAACCATATACACATTCTTTTTCTGATTTTTAAATTGTTTTACTTTTTAAAATTGAGGTGAGATTCGCATACGGCATTAGCCATTTTGAAGTGTACAATTCAGTTGCATTTGGTACATTTACTATGCTGTAAACACATACATTTTTACTTCCTGGATTCAAATTCGAGTCCTGCCACTAAATAGATGTGTTACCTTGGGCTAGTTATGAAACCTTGCTGTGCCTCGGTTTCTTCAGTTTGCATAGGGAGAAAATAATGCCTTCCACCAGGCTATTTTACAGGTTATGAGAAACATGCACAAGTGTCTAGCTACATGCTTGACAAAGAATAGATGAGGAATAAATTATTTCTATCTTTCAAGATGTTAATCAGCTGCTCCTATGTAGTAATAGTATATTTATTTGACAATAACAGTAAAAACAGATGTCAGAGTAGATATTTCCTTTGTCATGACCATTATGACATGATTTATACCAGACTTTAAGTGTGTTTGGGGTTTAAAAATTATTAAAAATAACTTCATAAAAACAGTTCTTGTGACATCATTGGCAACAGACTGCAGTATTTAATAGATGCAAAAAGGTCTCTTTAAAACAAACAGGTTTTTAAAAAGAATTCTAAAAAAGGAAGACTGATTCCAGTGTAGGCATGAGGTGCAGAAAATATGGTGATATGTGTACCATTTTAGGTCAAATGTTGGAACAGACTGTAAAGTACTTTGATCCAATCCCTTCTTTTTATAGATAATAAAACTGAAGCTGTACACAGTGGCTCATCCCTGTAATCCCAGCACTTTGGGAGGCCGGGACAGGCGGATCACTTCAGGCCGGGAGTTCAAGACCAGTCTGACCAACATGGTAAAACCTCGTCTCCACTAAAAATACAAAAATTAGCCAGGCGTGGTGCACCTGTAATGCCAGCTACTCAGAAGGCTGAAGCACGAGAAACACTTGAACCCAAGAGGTGGATCATGCCACTGCACTCCAGCCTGGGTGACAAAAACTCCTTGTCCTCGCTTTCCAAAAAGAGAGAAAGAGAGAGATAGGAGACCTCTCTTTCTCTGTCTCTTTCTCTGCTTTGAAGACACAAGAAAAATGTAGCTGTCTGCAAATCAGGAAGAGGGCCCCACTGGACACTGAATCTGCCAAGATCTTGATCTTGAAGGCTCTTTCCCAGCCTTCAGAACTATGAGAAATAAATTTCTATTGTTAAGCCATCCAGTCTATGGTATTTTTGTAGCAACCTAAGAAGATTAAGACGTTAACTTTTGTTATTAGCTATATTTCAGCCAAATGAGTCTTCTAATCTGTAGTGTTATTCTTTAGCTTGTGATGGCATGGCTCTTTGTACTAAGGCAATTTTTTTGTATATACTAAATTGAGTTGGAAAGCTATTGTGTCTCTGCATGATACATTTTTTAACTTTTTTCTAGAATATTTCTTTAGTTACAGTAATAAAAGCATGTTTATTTGACATTCTGGCAGAGAGAGTCAAAAATTCTCTGCCAGAATGACATTCTGGCAGATAATTTTTTTTTCTTTTTTTAGGATGTCTTACACTGCAAGCAAAACCTTGAGATTTGTTACAACATTTGCCCTTTGTTCACAGTTTCTATAACTTTTAAGAATAAAGTAGTGGGAAGACATTATTAGTTAAATATACTTCTAGCTGACATTTATGCCCAGGTGGATATAGGTCTGACCCACGGGAAATGACGAGAACACCATTTCCTTTGGACCCATAAGGAAGAATTAAGTTGTTTAAGGTGTCAAAGAATTTAGAATGCTTATACTTGTTCTATAAAATCATCATGGAAAAAGCCAATATACATCTTCCAGATGATTGTGAGGGCAAAGTACTTCACACTTCGAATGTTTTCATCTTCACAATAATAATATATTCTAAGTACTTTCTTAAACTGAACAGAATCAAATAGATTTAAACTATGAGATGGTGCTAAATGTTTAGATACTGACCTTAATCATAGTCCTCAAAATACTTGGGGGAAATTCCAGACATCAACTTAATTTTACTCATAAAGGCAGAATAAAACATGCATAGCTTTCTGGCTTCCTAAGCAACACACTACAACTGATTTTACATGAAATTTTTTAGTGTCTCAAAAAGTTACAGCTGAAGGCCAGGCGCGGTGGCTCACGCCCATAATCCCAGCACTTTGGAGGCTGGGGTGGGTGGATCGCCTGAGGTCAGGAGTTCGAGAACAGCCTGACCAACATGGTGAAACCCCGTCTCTACTAAAAATACAAAATTAGCCAGGCATGGTGGTGCATGCCTATAATCCCAGCTATTTGGGAGGTTGAGGCAGGAGAATTGCTTGAACCCAGGAGGGGAAGGTTGCAGAGAGCCGAGATTGCGTCATTGCACTCCAGCCTAGGCAACAAAAGCATTTCCACATGAATATAATCTCATTCTATTATAATGAGAATTAATGTTTATAATGTGGACCCCCTAGAAACTGCAAGAGCCCACATTAATTTCCAGATCATCAAAGAAAAAATAAGGGCTATTATTAGGTCTATTTTATGGTATGGCGAATAAGCATTTCATGCATGTTGTGTAGTGAGATGATAATTAACCACAATACTTTATTTCCCTGGAATGGAGAGATTGTTTTCTTTTCTTTTCCTCTTCACTTTTATTTCCCCATAGAATCCTATGATTTCACTAGTAGGTTGTTTTGTCCAAATTCCATCCAATGCTTGAATATTTTCACCAAATGCCTACCAAAGAATCAATGCTGGAATACCTCAGGTGACAGAAAGCTTACCATTTTTTGAAGCAGATCATTACATCTAAACGGCACATGATCCCTTATATTGAGTAAATTCTGACTTCATGTGACTTCCACTGCTTGGTCCTAGGGCCACTCAAAACAACGATTCCACATGACACAGGACTTCCAATATCTAAAGACAGGTCTTTCCCTCCTGGACATGATTTTTATGACTTGAAATATCCCCATATCCTTCAGTGAAATATAACATATTTAAGTCCCTCATTATTGTAGCAATTAAATAAATATCTGTTCAGTGTCTACCCAGCATCAGGCACCGTTTGAGGTATGAAGATGAAGAGAGTAAATGGGAAGTGGGAGAAGCATGATTGATACCATGTTAAGGAATGGGGACCTATCATGAAAGGAACAAGGAATAAAAGACGGTGCTTTAAGCAAAGGGGTAGGAAGCTTAGGTTTGGGTAAGAGAATGATTACTCAAATGTTGTGGAGGATAGGTATGGTGGGAGTGGGCATGAGAAGCCTAGAGAAAGGCGACTAGCAAGACGGCTATAACAATAGATAGGAAAAGCTGAAGAGCCACGCAGGTTATGTCATGGCATTTAGACTTTATCCTGCCAATGCCTTCAAGGAAGGGTTCACAGAACAGCAGACCACCTGTAGCAGATCCACCTGGGGGCTTTGTTAAAATGCAGATTCCTGGACCCCATAGTGAGCTTCTTAAAGTCTCTAAGGGTGGTGCAGCCCAGACATCTGCCTCTTATCAAGTTTTTCTGGTGACGCTGATGCAAAACCCAGATGGCAGTAGTCAGAGAGTTTGTTAGGCCAGTAGAAGCCAATAAGCATACAGACCTCAGAGAGCCACACTCTGCCAAGACAAAAGAGTTTGGGAATGCCCTGGCTGGGAGGTAGGAACTCACTTCATCCCTCCACCTGCACCAATCTCCCCTTCACTCTTTGCCTAGCTGGTGCCTTCTTTTTCTTGGTCTCCAGACTTAAACATCACTTCCTTGGAGTTCTTTCCTGGGCCCTTACCCAATTATATAGGTGTTCACAACATCTTGGGGTTTAAAAAATTCTATTGTGTCTCAGTTTCATGTGTGTGATTCTTCAGCGATGCTCCTCCCTACTAGCCCCTAAGCGCCACGAGGTTGCAGCCTGGGCCTGCTCTGCACCCTACAGCACCTAGTGCAGGACCAGGCACAGGGTAGGTGCTAGCTAAAGATTTTTTAATTAAGCCAGGTACAGTAGCACATACTTGCATTCCCAGCTACTTGGGAGGTCTAGGTGGGGGGATCATTTGATCCCAGGAGTATGAGACCAGCTGGGCAGCAAAGAGACACTCTGCCTCTGAGAAAAAAAAGAAATTGAATGAATACATGAAAGAATGGATTAGGAGGCACTGGTGTCTGCCCCAGTTTGGACCACAATGCTGTGTGGCAGTGGCTCCATGGGGGCTCATCTTAGCTGCTCTGGTGCCAAGGTTTCTTTCAGCATCATTGTCTTAGCTCAGGCAGCAATAAAAAAAATATCACAGGCTAGGTGGTTAAAAACAACAGGAATTTACTCCTTACAGTTCTGGAGGCTGGAAATCCAAGACTAGGATGGTCAGGCTCTCCAGAGGGCCCTGTTACTAGCTTGCAGTTGGACACCATCTTATTGTATCCTCACATAACAGAGAGAAATCATGTTCTGGTCTCTCCCTCTTCTTATAAGGACATTAATCTCATCGTAAGGACCCCACCCTCATGACCTCATCTAAACCTAATCACCTCCCAAAGGCCCCTTCTCCAAATACCATTTTATTAGGGGTTAGAGTTTCAACATATAAATTTCACTGACATTCGGTTCATAACAACAATTAATAGGCTTGAAAGGTGACAAAGAAAGGGCTTGGGCCCCTTCTTCATGGGTTTTAGTCTCTAAGCAGAATATGAAGTCACTCGCAAATTGTACAGCAGACAAGAAATCCAAGCTAGCCAGGTCTTAGGCAAGAGGCCATGGGCAAAGGTGCATTTCTAGCCAGATAGCTGGATCCCTGAAGCCCAGGGGGAAGGGGGCTGTGGTTCTTGCTGGCCCTCTTGCCCTGGCCCCAGCTCACCTGGTCTCTGGCTCCCTAGCCTTCCTGCCTCCCTGAGAGTGGGCCCTCAGAGTTTCTCTTACTGCTGAGTCATGGGCAGGTGACTTCTAAAGCTCAGGACCATTGGACTCCAAGGCAATGTTTTCAAGGGTGCATAAAAAATGAGGGGTGGGCCATGTGCCCTTGCATGACATCACGTGAGATGTGTATTGATCTAAACATATTCTGAAGGGATGGCTCAGGCTACCTGCAAGCAGCCTCTTCTGGGAGACAATATGACCAAAGTGTCACGTCCCTTCCAGAAATAGACCTGAGAGTTTATGGCTCAGCAAACCATGCTCTGGAGAAAGAGGATCTCTAATAAGAGACCAGCACTGATGTTTACTGAGTGTTTATTAAGGCCATATGCTGAGTGTTTTACGTGCATTTTCAACAATCGTTTGAGGTAGGTACTATTATTGCCCCCATTTTACAGATGAGGAGACTAAGGCTTTGTCAGGCTAAATGGTTTTTCAGGGTTACATATCTTGGAAGAAGCCGAGGCTGGCAGGCTGGCAGTAGAGCCCATGGTCTTCACGGCAGCAGCGTGTGCACTGCATTCTGTGTACAAGCAAACAAAGACTCAAAAAGAAGGCAAGCAATGTCCCTGGGGTCACACAGCCAGTTAATATCAGAGCTAGAACTAGAAATGAGGTCTTCTGCCCCCACTCCGGATCTCCTCCTGACATGGCCTCAGTCACTCAAGGTACAATAGGGATAACCCGTCCCATTTTACCCAGCCACGCAGAGTCCCAACGACCTAGACAGAAAGCTGAGGTCTCTTCCATCTTATGTCTGAATTTTCCATAACTGCTTAGTGCTCAGAAGATTCCAGAACTGGGAAGCAATGGTGGAAACAGGCCTCGGGGAGAAGGACAACAGCCCAAATGAGCACCATGGTCACCCCATGGCCATGAGTCTTGAGAGGTATCCTTCAGCTTCCCAAGTCCCTGGGTTTTGGGGACTCTCTGTCACAGCTCCTTTGGGGGAGCCTCCCACGCCTGCCACTGAATCTCTTTCTCTTCTTGGCTTCTGTCTGTCTAGTCGTAAGGACTGCGCTGAGTAGGTCACTCCTACCCAGGGCTTTTAATAAGAAGTTTTGCCATACCAAAGCAGCAAAGATGAATAATTCAGTGAAGAAGCCCAGGGAATGTTATTCTTTCAGCTAAGAGTCCTTTGACAGTGGGAGAGGCAGGGAAGGTCTACTTCTTACTATGGGAGGAGTAGGGGCTGGGGTGACAGCAGTAGAGAGAGATGAGGGGGAGGAAAGCCCCACAGGAATCACCGACAGTGCTTGCTTTCAGTAAAGAGTTTTAAACAGAAAAGTGATTGGAGATCAGAATTGCCTTTTTAAAGAGTACTCTGACAGCAGTCAGGAGATAGATCAGACTTGGGGCTAGAAGAGGGGCAGGAGGAGCAGAGATGAGGCTGTTTCAATCATTCTGGTTTCAGTTATAATGAGAGGAGAAAGATAGGACTGACAGAACTAGTCATGAAGGAAGAGTCTAGAATGATTCTTTGGTTTCTGAGCACTGTCTTCTGAGCAAACTCTCATTTGTTTATTTGTCTCTTAAAATGTGTCATTTTAAGAGTAGAACATCAAAGAGTAAAATGCAACCATGAGCTGCTCTTCCCACCAGCATGGAATCTAGTGACAGCCTATGTCCTGGCCATGTGGAAGACAGGGCAGGCTTTGGGCCACAAGGACCTCCCCCTCCCTATCCCATGTTTTAACTTTTCCTTCCCTAGTAACTTATTTGCTAAGGCACACATAACTATATTATCAAATAGTCAATGTTTTACCATCTTATCCTCGAGACTAACATGAAGAAATCTGGTTAAATCTCTTCCTGAGGTATGAGTACATTCTTTTATCATTTTGGATAAACAGGAACTGAACAACCTTTAAAAATCTATCCCATATATGCACATAACAATGGAGCCCCAAAACACATAATGCAAAAAGCTGATAGAATGGAAGGGAGAAATAGACAATTCAAAAATAATAATAGTTAAAGACTTCAATATCTTACTTGAAATAACGAGTAGAAAAACTAGGCAACTAAGCAACAAAGAAAGGACTTGAATAACACTACATACCAATCAGGCCTAACAGGCATCTATAGAAAACTCCACCCCCAAACAACAGTATACAAATTCTTCTCCATTGCAGAATGAACATTCTCTAGGATAGCTTATATGTTAAGCAATAACAAAAGTCTCAAAAAAATTTTAAAGGCTTATATTATCCAAAGAATATTCTCTGATCATGGTACAATGAAATAAGAAATTAACAACTGAAGGAAATTTGGGAAATTCACAAATATATGGAAATTAACACCCACCTAAATAACCAACAGACAAAAGGAGAAATTACAAGAAAAATTATAAAATGCCATGAAATGAATGAAAATGAAATTACAACATGCCAAACTTATGGGATGCAGGAAAAGCAGTGGTTAGAGGAAATTTATACTGTATCTGTAAACACTTATATTTAAAAGAAAGAAAGATCTCAAATCAATAACCAACTTTTCATCTTAAAACTGGGAAAAAGAAGAGTACCCAAAGCAAGCAGAAAAAGTAAATAATGAAGATTAAAGGAGATGCAGTGTGTCACATGTGTAATCCCAGCTATTTGGGAGGCTAAGGTAGGAAAATCACTTGAGTCAGGAGTTCAAGGTTGCAGTGAGTTCTGATTGCATCACTGTACTCGGGCCTGGGTGACAGAGTAAGACTCTGTTTCTGAAAAGCAAACAAAAAGATTAAAGGTGAACAAATGAAATAGAGAATAGAAAAACAGTAGAGAAAAATCAACAAAATCAAAAGTTGGTTCTTTGAAAAGATGAACGAAATTCAGCCAGACCTACCAAGAAAAGAGACAAGAGTTGACTTACAAAAATTAGGAATAAAATATCACCTTACAGAATTTTTTTAATAATAAAGGAAACTATTTTTTTAAAATCTCATAAACAAATTAAATAATTTAGATGAAACAAACACATTTCTAGACAGGCACACACTGCCAAGCCTCACTCAAGAAGGAACAGAAAATCTTAGAGATTAAATTAGTAATGAAAAAAACTCCCACAAAGTCCAGGACCAGATAGCTTAACTGGTGAAGTCCACCAGGCTTTTAAAAATAGGATTAACACCAATCCTTCACAAATTCTTCCAAAAATCGAGGGAACATTTCCCAACTCATTCTATGAGACCAGTAATATCCTGATACCAAAACCAGGTAAAAGACACAATGAGAAAAGAAAAATACAGACCAATAACCTTTACAAATATAAATGCAAACATCCTCAACAAAATAGTAGAAAACTGAGTCAGGCAACATCTAAAAAGGATCATACACCATGACCAACTAGTACTTATCCCAGAAATGCAGGGCTGGTTCACATATGAAAGTCAGTCAATAGAATACACCATACTATTAGAATAAAGAGAAAAAGGCGTATGATTATCTTAATGGATGACAAAATTGAACACCCTTTCTTGATAAAAACACTCAATAGACTAGAAATGCAGAGAATTTCCCTAACCTCATAAAGGGCACTTATGAAAAACCTACAGTCAACATTCTTCTTAAGACTGAAAGCTTTCCTTCTATGATCAAGAAAAAGACAAGATGTCCACTCTCTCCACTTTTATTTAACATTGTAATGGAAATTCTACCCAGGTCAATTAGGCAGGGGCAATAAACAAGAGGCCTCTAAAGTGGAAAGGAAGATATAAGATAATCTCTATTCACAGATGATATGGTTTTATATATTAAAAAATTGTGAAGAAACCCCAAAAATCTATTAGAGCTAACAAATGAGTTCAGCAACATTGCAGGACATAAGATCAACACACAAAAATCAGTCATATTTCTGTACATTAGCAATGAGCAATTAAAAATTTTAAGAAAATTAAAAATATAATTTTATTTATAATAGCATCAAAAATACTTAGAAAAAGATGTAACAAAAAAGTGCAAGGCTCGTGCACAGAAAACTACAAAACTTCACTGAAAGATGTTAAATAAGACCTAAATAAATGGAAAGGTGTCCAGTGTTCATGAATTGAAAGGCTCAATGTTGTTAAGGTGGCAATGGCAATATTCCCCAAATTGATCTATAGAATCAATATAATCCCTGACAAAATCCAAGCTGGCTTTTTTTTTTTTTTTTTGCAAAAACTGACAAGCTGATGCTGAAATTGATGTTGAAATGGATATGGAAATGCAAATAACTCAGAATAGCTAATACAAACTTGGAAAAGAATAAAGTTGGAGGAGTCACATTTGTCAATTTGAAAACTTACTACAAAACTCCAGTAATCAAGACAGTGTAGTAATGACATAGTAATAGACATAGAGATCAACAGGCTAGAATTGAGATCCCAGAAATAAATCCTTACATTTGTGATCAATCTATTTTCAAAAAGACTGCCAGGACAATTCAATGGGGAAAGAATAGCCTTTTGAAGAAACAGTGCTGGAATGCCTGAATATCCACATGGAAAAGAATGAAATTGGACTCCTGCCACACAGTATATACAAAAATTAACTCAAAATTTATATAGATGTAAATGTAAGTGTTAAAACTATAAAACTCTTAGAAGAAAACATAGGTGAAAATCTGGGTGGCCTTAGATTAGGCAATGATTTCTTAGATATGATAGCAAAAACAAGAGCAACAAAAGAAAAAATAGATAAATTGGACTTTAGCTTTTTTGCTTCAAAGCCACCATCAAGAAAGTTAAGACAACACATAGAATGGAATAAAATATTTGAAAATAATGCGTCTGACAAGGAACTGGTAGCTAAAATATCTAAAGTACTCATAACACAATAATAGACAAATAATTTTAAAACAGGCAAAATATCTCAATAGATATTTCTCTAAAGATATACAAATGGACCATAAGTACATGAAAAGATGCTTAACATCATTAGTCATCAGGCAAATGCAAAACAAAACCTTAATGAGATTTTACTTTATACCTACTAGGATGTCTATAATTAAAAAGCCAGATAATAACAAGTGTTGACAAGGATGTGGAGAAATTAGAACCTTCACACATTGTTGTTGGAAATGTAGACTATTGCAGCCACTATGGAAAACAGTCTGACAGTTCCTCAAAAAGTTAAACATAAAATCAACATATGTCTCAGCAATTCTACTCCTAGGCATCAATCCATTAGAATTGAAAACATATGTTCACACAAAACCTTGTACAGGAATATTCCTTGCAGCACTATTATAATAGCAAAGAAGTGGGTAAACCTCAAATGCTCATTAACTGAAGAATAGATAAACAAAATGTGGCTCCAGGCATGGTGACTCACACCTGCAATCCCAGAACTTTGGGAGGCCAAGGTGGGCGGATGACTTGAGGTCAAGAGTTTGAGACCATCCTGACCAACATGGCGAAACTCAGTCTCTACTAAAAGTACAAAAATTAGCTGGGCATGGTGGCGGGCACCTGTAATCCCAGCTACACAGGAGTCTGAGGCAGGAGAATCGCTTGAATCTGGGAGGCGGAGGTTGCAGTGGGCCGAAATTGCGCCACTGCACTCCAGCCTGGGTGACGAGAGTGAGACTCTGTCTCAAAAAAAAAAAAAAGTGGCATATCCATACAATCGAGTATATATTATTCATCAATTGAAATATATATTATTTGGCAGTAAAAGGGATCAAAGTACTGATATATGCTTCAACATGAACGAACCTCAAAAATACTGTTAAGGAAAGGAAGCCAGTCACAAAAGATCACATAGAATATGATGCTATTTATTTATTTATTTATTTATTTATTTATTTATTTATTTTTCCAAGTTAACGAAGATTTTTTTATTATTATTATACTTTAAGTTCAGGAGTGTATGTGTGGATCACGCAGGTTTGTTACACATGTATACACATGCCATGGGTTTGCTGCATCGATCATCCTGTCATCTACATTAGATATTTCTCCTAATGATATCCCTCGCCATTCCCCCACTTCCTGCTATCCCTCCCCTATCCCCCCACCCCCAGACAGGCCCCAGTGTGTGATGTTCTCCTCCCTGTGTCCATGTATTCTCATTGTTCAATGGCCACTTACGAGTGACAACATGCGGTGTTTGGTTTTCTGTTCTTGTGTCAGCTTACTGAGAATGATGGTTTCCAGTTTTATCCATGTCCCTGCAAAGGACATGAACTCATCCTTTTTATGGCTGCATAGTATTTCATGGTGTATATGTGCCACATTTTCTTTATCCAGTCTATCACTGATGGGCATTTGGGTTGGTTCCAAGTCTTTACTATTTTGAACGGTGCCACAATAAACATACATGAAACGCCCAGAATAAACAAATCCACAGAGACAGAAGGTGGATTAGTGATTGCCTAGTGTTAGGGATGTTGGGGTGAGAGAATCGAGAATCACTGCTAATGGGTATGGATCTTCATTTGGAGGTGATGAAAATGTTCCAAGATTGATTGTGGTCATAGTTGCACAACTCTGTGAGCATACTATTAATAAAACCCATTGGATTGCACAATTTAAATGGGTCAATTGTGTATGAATTATATAACCATAAAGTTGTAAAAAAGTAGCCTGTCACACACTGATAGCCCATGATATGAGTTTATTTTCACACGTAACTGCAAAGAAAAGCAGAGCCAAAGAATAACTTAGTCATTTCCCAGTAAAGCAAAGGCTACATCAAGGTTCATTCCTACGTAGCCACTTCCTAAACTGTAGTCCTGCTTACCCTTAAGATGTAACAGAAACTCTACATATCCAACTTGGAAAATTATCAGTGCCCTCAAGAGCAAGGGATGCCATTCCAGGGCAATTATTTGTTTGTTTAATTTGGACTGAAAATTGAGTTGATCATATTTCTGGGTTCTTAGGATATTTTCATTATTGTTTCAGGCAAGGTCCCTCTCTCTCTCTCCTCCTGCTCTCTCCCTCTCTCTTGCTCTCTCTCTCTCTCACTCTCTCTCTTTCTTGTTCTATGATCCATACCCCTATTTTCTTCTCTCATGTCAGGCACCCACTTTGATGTATTTAATATAGTCTTTAAATATGCTGGTATCCTTGTAAGCTATCTGCTGGTGTTTATGTAGTACGTAGTTTTCAGCTGTTAATTTTTTGATAAAATTTCTTCTCCATTTAGTGGTTACATAATTTTCACAGTGGCATTGACTCCCCTCATGGTGGAGACTAGATGCTCCAAGTTCTGATTAGCCTGTTCTGGCCTTGAGTGTTCTGTTCCCATTAATCTCATTTTGTCCTTGACATGCCCCTCTCCCAGGACAAACAGGACAGTTTGTTATATAAAATGTTTTCTTTCATTATAAAGACTTCCTCCCCTGTCACAGAATGTTTCCCTGTGCCGAGAGAACCATAGAACAGTGGTTAAGTAAAGAGACTCTGGAATGTGACTACGTAAGTTTAAATCATAGTTCTACCACTTATCAGCCTGTAACTTTGGGTAATGCATTTGACCTATCCGTGCCTCAGTTGCTTCATCTTTAAAATTAGAATGACACTAATAATAGTGCTCACCTCTGGATTGTTATGAGGCTTTTATGAGTTAATATCTGCAAAGTACTAAGAACAATGCCAGTACATAATCAAAGTCATATGTGCTTGCCATTGTTAAATTCCCAGGTTGTCATTTCCAGGATCTCAGGATTTTCTGGTGAAACAATAATTGATTCACATTCAGTAAGGTGGACAGAGCGCAGATGCTAGGCCCAATGACAAACAAATCTAGAGAGCATTAGGTCATGGTATTTAGGAGGCCTGACACAACTTGGCAGGAACAGCATACCTGGGAAGGTAGTGGGACCAAATGATAGTTGCCTAGAAGCCACACTCCTAAGAGAGGACTGGAGCGATAAGTGTAAAGTTATTTGAAGTGGGGACAACCCTACTATAAATGGTAAACAAGGTAGTTACTCAGACTAGGAGAATGGAATGCTGGACCCTGTGGAGGAGGGGTCATGAGTGTCCGCAGTAACAGTAAAACCCAGTCCTGGAGAATCACTGTACTCCACTGTAAGCCCAGGAAGGCAGAAGGGGAGAGAATGAGGCAGATCCTGCAACAGATCTATGCTTGTTGGTAACCCTGTTTTTGTTTGTTTGCTTGTTTGTTTGTTTGTGTTTTGAGATGGAGTTTTGCTCTTGTTTCCCAGGCTGGAGTGCAGCCTGACCAACATGGAGAAACCCATCTCAGCTAAAAATACAAAAAATTAGCTGGTAACCCTGTTTTAAAGCAATAAACCCCGAATACTTTAGAACTGAAAACTATCACTTCTTTTATTTTAGTTTATCTCATTCTCTTTTCCTAAAGTTGTATGGTATATGCATTTAAAATTGAATTGCATTAAAATCTTATTTGTATCATTTTCCTAATATTCCTTGAAACAATTAGAGTTGTCCTAGCATGTTGAAAACAGCCCTGAAGATTAGCTACCCTAGGGTTTACTGTGGGGAAAAAAAGACAGTGAGCAATATCAAAAGCCCTCCTTACCTTTGAAAGTAAACGTTTTTGACATGGGGCCATTTAAAGTCAAATTTATACGTATTTCACCAAGTTTTTACCAGACAAGGTCTCTTTCATACAGATACATTAAAATGAGTAAAGAGCTTAGAGTTCTTATTAGGGCTGGAGTATACAGGTCTGATCGAGAGAAGATATTAATTCACCATACTTGAATATTAACTTACTGACAAAACCACATTTAAGTCCAGTGTTTTATGGGTTTCTGAACTCTAGAGTTTGAATTGAGGTTTATGGAAGAAGAGACCTATATCTGTTTTCTTTTTTCTTCTTTCAATTCTGATCACCTTTCACACTTCCACAGAAATGAGAGGAGAAAGAGAAAGAAAAAGAACCCAACAAAATAAGAGGTAGTTTTGGAACCTTTACTTGGTTTCAACAACTCAGCAAGATTGAATTACTAAAGCAATGAATGTGTTCTGCCCCTCAAAAATATCCAAAACAAAACATCAGGAAGCATGATAGTCTGCTCTTACTTTAACACTCAAGTAAAGCACAACTAGTTTTGATACCAGACTGAAGAGAAATATGTCCCCCGTAGCCTTCTGTGTAAATATAGTATAATGAATGACACCCACAAAATCATGTCCATAGTAAATATAGCCAGTTGTGTAGGACGAGTTTTAAAAAATGGTCCTTAATATAGGTCATTGACATAACAAAACACAGCAATTTAGTAAAAATAATTCCAAGATTGCCACTATGAAGCAATTCAAGTAAAATGTTGCTACCTATTGGTCTGGCATAAATCAGGAAGACGTTTTAGACTCTAAAGTAAAGCAATCCCCAAACTTTGTCCTCTGTCCTCTTGTGGGTGGAGCAGAAAACAGAGGTGTTGCTTCAAGGAGTCCCCCCACATTCATCTGAACAACAAGGATTGTCAGTAAAATGAATGAATGATATGTCTTCATCTGTGTGGACGTCAATAGAATACAAACTCATTTTAAAATGTTACTGAATATTGATCGTTACTGAAGCTGAGTAATGGTTATGTGAGGCTCCTTGCATGTAAGGAACCTCTTTACTTTTGTGTATGTTTGAAATTTTCTGTAAGAAAAAGTTTTAAAAGAGTGTTATTGAATTGATCGTACATTTTAAATGTTTTCTCAAGCAATGGGTAATACTTCCCTCCACCTGTTATGGTAGAGGCCTGAAAAAGTTATCACCTTAGAAAGAGATTTCCATCCTCAAAATGGTTTGGAGAAACTGCTACACAGTATGACCTCTAATGTGAGATGTGTGTGCACTCCGTGGTGATTGGAACATGATCCATTTGAACTAGTATTTGTATTAATTTTAAATCTTAAGAAAAAAGTTTTATTAATATCTAATATCAATAAATATTAAAAAGATTGACTCTGGTGTTCTCACTCCATTGATCTGTCAAGGAAATATGCCCTTTTAACAATTAGTGAGATAGTAAGTGCCTTTCAAAGGAAATATGTCATACAGAGAGAATTTGAAAACAGACATGTGGAGATACCTTCATCAGCTTGTGACTTCGTTGCTGAAAACTATGTTTGTCACTTCTTTTCCATATGCCTGGGCAACAGAGCAAGACTATGTCTCAAAAAATATATATATTTTAGTTTCCAAGGGCCACTGAACGATGGCAAGGAGAGTGAAAATTTAACAGTCAAATTTCAACAAAAACCTTTGCATAACTGCAAAGTGAGACTGAAAAATTAACATGATTTATTGAGCACTGTCAATGTCATACTGCATCCATTTACATCTATGATTCTTTGTAAGTTATTATTTTCAGCTATGACATCCATTCAAGCCAAGGGTCAGTTTAAACTGAACTCAGTATTCTAAAATGGTAAATCATGATTTCAAAATTAATGAGGCATATTCTGTCACATCATTCTCACTAAAATATTAATAATATGTTTCAAATAAGATATAAATTGTATATATAATCAAATAAAATAATTTTTAAATATTTCATATTTATCTTATACTTTTAAATGTTCTATTTTTCATGCTTTATAATGTGTATATTAAAACAGCAGTACATTAATATAATGTCAATATTCAAAGCATATGTTTAATATATATTTTTAATACATTTTATATAATTACACACAGCAAATCTGCTCAAATTTTATATGCATACAAATCATCCTGGGATCTTGTTAAAGTGCAGTTTCTGATTCAGTGAGTGTAGGTCAGGCTGAGATTCTGCATTTCTAACTAGCTCTCAGGTGATCCTTGTTCTAAGATCACACTTAGAGCAGCAAGGTCATGGGGGGTATGGGCTCCAACATGATTTACTGATAGGATTGCACAATAAAAAAATACTTGGGATGACTGGGGATTGACAGAGTACACTTCATTCAGGTTATCCCCTCTTAACCACCGTTTCTCTCAGTGGAATTTTGGCATACTATGAACAAATGTGAATCTGAAATAGGCAATGCTTCAAGACGGATCCTGAGTGGGTAAGTGTGCCTAAATTTTAAATAGAGCCAAGTAGCCATCTGCCAACTAAAGGTCAGAGGTCTCGAGTTCCTCCAAAACTCACACCTCTGTTCAACTTTGGGACTTGCAGAGCTCACCTGAACCAACCAATCAGAGATCATCTGCCTTTACCGATCATGGCTTAGCTGCCTCAACCAATCAGTGCTCAGTTGCCTTGACCAATCAGAGCTCAGTTCTATCAACTAATCAGAACTAGTAGAGTTTGAATACTTCATTTGCATAAACTTTTGCTATAAAAGTAGAACCCTCCCTTTGCTCTCTGGAGCACACCTTCATTTTACACCTATGGCTATGTGTCTCTGGTGTCCAAACTGTTCTCTGGAATAAAGTCTCTTTCCTTGAGGCTCGGAGCAGTGACTCATGCCTGTATTCCCAGCTCTTTGGGAGGCCAAAGTGGGCCAGGAATTCGAGACCAGCCTGGGCAACATGGCAAAACAACGTCTCTACAAAAAACATTTAAAAATTATCCCTGAACATTGTGGCAGTCGCCTGTAGTCCCAGCTACTCTGGAGCTGAGGTGGGAGGATCACTTGAGCTCAGGAGGTCAAGGGTATAGTGAGCCAAGATTGTGCCACTGCACTCCAGCCTGGGCAACAGAGTGAGACCCTGTTTCAAAAAAAGTAAAAAAAACAGGTCTCTTTTCTCCAAATTTCTTTTTATTTCTAGTAATTTTGTTTTGTTTTTTATTCAAGACAGGGTCTCAATCTGTTGCCCAGGATGGAGTGTTGTGGTGCAATCACAGCTCACTGCAGGTACAACCTCCAGGGCTATAGCTATACTCCTACCTCAGCCTCCAGAGTAGCTGGGACTACAGGCACTAGGTACCATGCTGGAGTAAATTTTTTTTTTTTTTTTGTAGAGGTGAGGTCTCACTTTGTAGCCCCTTTTCAGAGAAATTTTGTTCACAGTACTGAGCTACAATGATAGTGGTTCTGTTCCCTGACAAATACCTGAATGCAGCTCATCTCTTCAGCTTTGCTAGTCAGCTGAGCCAGGATAGGATTAACATGCTCGTGTGTAAACTGATGTGACCAACAAGGACACATGCTCCAGCATGGAACTGAAGAATCATAGTTACTTCTGCCTCGTAAGACTGATGTGAGGATGAAATGAAATAAGATGTATAAAGTACTTTGCAGACACAGTGCTTGATAAAGTGCAGCTATTATTGTTGGAGGTAAAAGTCTGCCTATGGTCTGGACCAAGATTCTCTTCAGGCAATTATTTTTATTGTTATTTTCATTATTATTATTATTATTGAGAGAGGGTCTCTACTCTATTGGCTGGACTGGAGCGCAGTGGAATAATCTCGGCACACTGCAACCTCCGCCTCCTGGGCTCAAGCATTCTTGTGCCTCAGCCTCCTGAGTAGCTGGAATTATAGGTGTGAACCACCACACCTGGCTAATTTTGTATTTTTAGTTTTGCCATGTTGGCCAGGCTGGTCTTGAACTCCTGACCTCAAGCTCAAGTGATATGCCCTCTTTGGCCTCAAAAAGTGCTGAGATTATAGGCGTGAGCCACCACGCCCTGCCCAGACAATTATTTTGGATCTTCTTTAACAACAAGAGAAGTAGAGCATAAAGCATGGCTTAAAATTTTTAACCTGCAAATATTTTAAAGTAGTTGTAACCTGCTAAGCTATTAAAGACAAACAAACAACAATACATATGCAGGAATTCCATAAACACCCATATATTACCTGGCTTTGAGAAATGTAATTTACTTTTGTCCTTTCAGATAAGCCAGCTGCAAAATATGTCCTGAGGTACCTGCTTCATGGAATTATTCACACTATTCACCAACAGGAAGCTGGGAACATCTACTCTACTTAAAATGACTAATTTTTTTTTTTAGGAAAGCTGATATGTATACTTTCTTCCTAGCAGTAATTAGCTGAGCCATTTGTTTGCTAAGACCACTCTGAGCTTGTGATAATAATATCATCAGCATATAGGGGAATTCTTATGTTTCTGTTCACTTTTTTTTTTTTTAATAATGTGGGCTGATTTCATATTTTAAGTCAAATGAGATTTCACCAGATTTATATCTGGTACATGTTGGGGACATGGAAGGAAGCTTTGATTGCAAGAGTCACATTTCCCTATTGGGTTTGTTTTTGGTTTTTGTTTGTTTGTTTGTTTGTTGAGATGGAGTTTTGCTCTTGTTGCCCAGGCTGGAGTGCAGTGGTGCCATCTCAGCTCACTGCAACCTCTGCCTCCTGGATTCAAGCGATTCTTCTGCCTCAGTCTCCAAGTAACTGGGATTACAGGCGCCCACCACCATGCTCGGCTGATTTCTGCATTTTTAGTAGAGATGGGGTTTCGCCACATTGGCCAGGCTTGTCTCAAACTCCTGACCTCAGGTGATCCACCCTCCTTGGCCTCCCAAAGTGCTGAGATTACAGGAGTTAGCCACCGCTCCTGGCCTCCCTATTGTGTTCTAAAGTTGGTCTACATGTGAATTCATCATCAACTAGAATTAAAACCATCTATACATTTTCAAATGTCAGTTGGCTTGATTGGTTTTAATATTGTAACCCTCAGCATCCAGCTTTGTAGTTTACCCCTTTGATTTTTGAAAGGTAGGTTTTCACATAATATACAGAAGATCCATGAAGCTAGTTCCTTTGGAACCCAGAACTGGGTCACTTTCCATATTGGGGAGCAAAATAGTCCAAGCCTATTTAACATTTTTCAACCCTAAATACCATTGCATTTATCTAAATACAGACTTGTATGTCTATATCTTTTCTTTTCTTTTCTTTTCTTTTTTTTAACATGACTCTTTGTTTCTCATGGGACTGTGCAAGTTTCTCCCTGATTTTATCTTTTCCACTGTTTCTGGAGGATATTAACCTCATTCTTCACCATGCTCCCTGTCTCCCTTCCTACCCCTTTTTGTCTTTAGTTGAACTCCATGAGGGCTGAGACCATCTCTTTTATTCACCACTATAGCACAGACACTTAGCATAACAATTGGCATAGAGAATTTATCAAATAAATATTTTTTGAGAGTTTGAGTAAAATGTTAAGAATAGATTTCCTGAGAGAGATCCAAGATGGCCGATTAACAACAGCTCAGGATTGTAGCTCCCAGTGAAAGCACAGAGAGCGAGTCGGCGCCGCAATTTCAGACGAATTTCTGTGGCCCACAAACTGGGAGATTCCCGGCGGAGGAGCCACACGTGTCGCCAGCACGGCTCTTTTGGCCGGCACAGCTGTTTTGCCGGCGCCCCGGCGCGGCGCAGCGCTTCTCAGTGCAGAGTATACGCGACTGGGCGCCCTTTGAGTCAGCTCGGCTGCTCCCACCACCGCAAGGAGAACAGCAATTGGAAGCG
>CAUYLG010013480.1:0-19216 GCA_963573385.1 Cacajao melanocephalus
CCCATTAGTTGATGCAGTTTCTTCATTGTGTCGATGCTTTTTACTGTTTGATATGTTTTTGGAGTGGCTGGTACTGGATGTTCCTTTCTGTGTTTAGTACTTCTTTCAGGAGCTCTTGTAAAGCAGGCCTGGTGGTGATGAAATCTCTGAGTAATTGCTTGTTCATAAAGAATTTTATTTATCCTTCACTTATGAAGCTTAGTTTGGCTGGATATGAAATTCTGGGTTGAAAGTTCTTTTCTTTAAGGATGTTGAATATTGGCCCCCACTCTCTTCTGGCTTGTAGGGTTTCTGCCGAGAGATCTGCTGTGAGTCTGATGGGCTTCCTTTTGTGGGTAACCCAACCTTTCTCTCTGGTTGCCCTTAGCATTTTGTCCTTCATTTCAACGCTGGTGAATCTGATGATTATATGCCTTGGGGTTGCTCTTCTTGAGGGATATCTTTGTGGTGTTCTCTGTATTTCTTGGACTTGAATATTGGCCTGCCTTGCTAGGTTGGGGAAGTTTTCCTGGAAAATATCCTGAAGAGTATTTTCCAGCTTGGATTCATTCTCTCTGTCACATTCAGGTATACCTATCAAACTAGATTAGGTCTTTTCACATAGTCCCATATTTCTTGGAGACTTTGTTGATTTCTTTTTACTCTTTTTTCTCTAATCTTGCTTTCTCGTTTTATTTCATTGAGTTGATCTTTGACCTCTGATATCCTTTCTTCTGCTTAGTCAATTTAGCTGTTGAAACTGGGGTCAGGGAGCTGCTTGAGAAGACAGTCTGTCCTTTATAGGACCTCAAGTGCTGAGCTGTAAGTTCCTTTGTTCATTCAGAGCTGCTGGGCAGGTACGTTTAAGTCTGCTGCAGCAGAACTCATAACCCCCCACTTTTTTTTTTCCAGGTGCTCTGTCCCAGGCAGTTAGGGCTTTATTTATAAGTTTCTGTCATGCTGCTGCCTTTTTTCAGGGCTGCCCTGCCCAGTGAGGAGGCAGCCTAGTCACTGTCTGCCTGCAGAGGCTTTGCTGAGCTGCTGTGGGCTCTGCCCAGCTGCCGTGTGAACTTCCCTGCTGTCCTGTTTATACGGGTATAGTTAGAACTGCCTCGGCAATGGCGGCCCACCTCTATAATGGTGGACTCTCTCTGTAATGGCGGGCTGCCTTGGCAATGGCGGGCTGCCTTGGCAATGGCGGACTACCTCAGTAGTGGTGGACTGCCTCAGTAATGGCGGACGCCCCTCCCCCACAGAGCTGGCCCATCATGGGTTTAGCTGTGCTTGCTGTGAAACTCTCAATCCAGAGTATTTCAGATTGCTGTTTTTTTGGGGGGTGGGACTAGCAGAGCCTGATCACCTGGCTCCCTGCCTCAGACCTCCTTTATTTTTATAGTTGAACGGGTGACTCTGTCTCCCAGGCATTCCAGTTGCCTGTTGAAAAGGCGTCGGGATCTGTGTGATTTCCCGTGGGGCAACCCACTGCGCCGGCTGAAACAGCCCTGCAGAGATTCGTGGGGCTTTTTTGCCCGGGAATCTCCTGGCCCGGCTCCCTGTTTCAGTCCCCTTTTTATCAGTTGAATGGGCAATTCTGTCTCCCAGGAGCTCAATTCCCAGCTAAAATGGTGCCCGGACCTGTGTATTTTGTGGGGAGACCTGCCACTCTGGTCAAAACACCATGCTTGTGACCCATGGGGCTCCTCCGCCTGGGAATCTCCTGGTCTGTGGGCAATAAAAATCCATCTGGAAATGCGGTGTCCACTCACCCTCTGTGCTTTCACTGGTAGCTGCAATCCTGAGCTGCTCCTAATCAGCCATCTTGGATCTCATTTGCTATTCTTTAGGAACAGCTTTATTGCCAAAAGAGTGGCTCAGGCATCACTGCCTTGTCACCAGGGAAGTGTTTTTCACCTTTGACCTCATACCTGACTATGAGGACCACAGAGGAGGGAGAAGGTAGGGAAGGTGAGCTGGGAGAGGGAAGAATTTCAAATGTGGAGAACTTGGTTCTTTTTTTTTCTTTTTTTTTTTTTTTAAACCAGTCTGCAGAAACTCAAAGTTCAAACTATTAAATGATGAGAAAGCTGGAGGGTTTGTTCTCTCTTCTCCTTATTAACTTATCATGGTGAAGATGTCTACAGAGGATAGAAGAGTAGGCACATGCCTTTTCTTTTTTCTGTGTTCATGCCAGGGCTTCTAAAAGGAGCCTGACTATAGCTCTCAGTTCAGACAAGAATATTATAACTATCACTAATGATCTTCAGTGTTTAAAGGAGAAAGATTATGGATTTAAACATTTTTGTATCAGCAAAAGATCCATATTGCTGATAGCTCTTTTCAAATCTTTTACTTTGCAGATTAAGTGACTAAAGATTAAGGACAAGGTTGGCCTTTAGGCATATGTGGACCCATGGATATGATCTGCGTAAGTCAGTAAGTTCTCTCTCTGACTTCTTTTCATTTTCTTAGTGCAGATGTTTTCCTTGTCCTTTAGGTGGCATATTGGTTTTTCTGGAAACCACTTTGGAACTGTTCATATCTTCTTAAAGGGAACTCATTTGAAGTCTGAGGCTTGAGGGAATAGGCAGAACAGGCATGTTGGAAGGAAAGCATTAGTCTTAGGTGAGTCTCAGGTGGGAGGGACAACTGTGTATTATAATTTTACTTGGAGTTTTCCCGGGTTTGATGATCTTAGTTTAATTGTAGTCCTTATTTATATATGCCCATTGACTGTACATTACGAGACATTTGTCTGGAATTCCTCTTTTCATGATAGCAGCACAAGTTAAGTTTTGTTAGACATGTGTATTTCTATATTAAGATGATGTTAGCTTGTTACTTTTAAAAAAACATTTAGTGCAAAAATGGTCAGATTTAGGTAAGCCTTGTATGCAAAATTATTTGCAGTAAAAATACTGCAACATTATACAGTTTGTTTTTCCTTCTTTTGTAGAGATGGCTGTTCTATGATTACCCTGGGATGCTGTTTAGGTATTGCTATGTAGTTTTTTTCTTTCCTGGGAAGTATAAGGCAGGAAGTTAGAAGTTAATGAGGACAACAATGTATTTCCCATGCTAGCCTTTGTTAGGGCTCTCTAAGATTACTCCCAGTTTCAGTGATTGGATAGAAGAACTCATAGGATTCAGCAGGTAGTCACATTCATGGCTAAAATATATTACACTGAAACAGTACAAAGCAAAGTCAGGAAAGGGAAATGAGATATGAGCTTCCCAGAATCTTCTAGTGGAGTCACATAGGATGCACTTAATTTTCTGAACGACAAGGTATGGAAACTTGTGTGAAGTGTTGTCTATCAGGAAAACTCATCTGAGCCTAAGAGTTTAGGGCTTTTATCAGGGCTGTCAGTGTGACTGACAGCAGTCACTGAAATTCCAGATACCTAGAAGGAAAGCAGATGTTTTAGGAGAAATGAGCTACTTGACAGATGGACAAACAGATGGACCTGAGGTTCATTTAGAAAAAATTTATATGAGTGTAGGCAATGGTTTTACCAAGTTCCCAGATTATCAGCCAAGGACCAGCTTCGTAAGCAGGCATTCCTAAGGAGAGTAGTAGTCTTGGGCCTGCTAGGTGAAGTCATGAACTCTTGTCTGCACACATATGTAATGTGTATACATTCCTGACTGACATGATCTGAGTTATGGAAATGGTTCAGCTGCACCCTATAAATAAATAGTTCTTTGGATTATGGAAGCTAAGGTCTACTAATGAAACCATGCTCCAAAGAGTTAACCAAAGAGAAATTCCTGAGCTTATAGGATTGGTTGATAAAAACAAAAACCAAAAACAACTTTCTGAAAAGCTGAAATTCTCTCTTCTTGTAAGATAACAAAACTGGCTGAAATCAGTTGAAACCAATATAGCCAACTAGAATGAGCTTGCTGATGCCACAGCCCAAATTTCCACTGTATGTTTTGTACTAACTCTCCCCGAATTTACATATGTGACCCATGAGATAGCATAAGAGATAGTGCATATGCCCAGAGACTCTTCAGACCCCAGTTTCCCTCTACCAGTCTCCAACTCATGTCAAAATTCACTCCCTAAACATTTTCTAATAAAAATACTGCCTTTAAGCCAGTACAGGGAGACAGATTAGAGCTAGACTCCTGTCTCCTTGTTCTTAGCACCTACAAAAAAATAGTCTTTCTTTTCTCAAAAACCTGGTGCTGTAGTATTGGCTTCTAACACATTGAACAGTGAACTCTTTTACATGGAAACACTCAGTAGAGGTACAGGAATTGTGTATTTTGAAGTAAAGTGTCCTCTTGTAATTACTGATACACTTCCAAAAGAGAGAGAGAGGAATGTAGGAAGGAGGGAAGAAAAGAAGTTTCAACAGACAGATGGACAAACAGAGGGACCTGAGGTTCAGGAGATTGGGGGGAATATGTCAAAATAATTTGTATCATGAGTGAAACAAACAGAAGGTTGTTTACCTTGGCACCTTAATGGCAGAGGCATCCAGATAACAGAGTCATTTTGGAAAGATGTCTTAAGTCATTCATTACTTTTACTTGGACCATTCTAATAATTGAAAAAGTATTTGCTCAGAATGTAGCTCATGCCAACCGTATCATCAGTCCCTGGACTTCAAAGGGGTGAAGCATTGTTGACATAGGGCTCCATTGCCTTTGGAACCTTAAGTCTAACATTGTTCCAATGGATGCTCACAGTAATCTTTAATGAGCTTGCTGCTAACACAGATGGTAGCAGTTTGTTCTCATGTCTATGATGCGTTGGTAACAACTATTTTTTAATGTTTAAACTTTCATTAATAACTTAATATTATCTTTGTACAAGTGTTTCTATTTTTAATTGAAGTACATTTTCTTTTTGTGGCTTTTTAAAAATCAATTGTATTGAAGTATAATTATGTATAAAGCTTTTAACTTTGCAAGTAAAGACAGTTTTCTTTTTTCTGTCCCAATATGAATCCTTTTATTTTATTTTTTTTGTTTTGCCTGATTGCATTGGCCAGAACTGTCAGTGGCTCTGGAGGTAGCACTTTAGCACTTCACTTCTCCCTGCTTCCCTCTGAGCCCCTAGACCTGACGCTCACATGCTACAGAGAATGATTGATTAATAAACCACTGAATGACATTGCTTAATTGTTATGTTTATAATCAGAAAAAGCAACACCATCATTTCTTATAAAAAACTGAAAACCATTCTTAAAAGGCATAAAACATGCCAAATAATTACTAGTAGTCCAAAAAGCTTGTAGAAATTTCTTGAGAAATTAGTCTCAAGAAATATAGATTTCAGAGGAAGGAACTATTATCCCTAGGGTGACCACAGGTAGGGGAAGAGTCAGTCACTATTGAGCATTTGAGACTTCTTTCATTCCCTTCTCTTCAGGGTAGTGTAGGTCTCAGGAAGTAGTGTGTGATAGAAATTTCATAAGAATTTGAAGTGGCCCCAGCCCTGGTGCTAAGGACTGCCAGGGGCCCAAGGTGCTGAGCATGTCATTTTAAATTGTATATCTTGGCATCTTGCACTCAATCCAAAGTCCACTGTGAAGAAACAGTCTTTGTTAGCATCTGCTGCAGTTTTGCGAGTTTGTGATAGACTGAAAAAAATGTCCCAGCTGAGAATTTGGGAATATGTATGTACAGTGCTCATTGACTCTCCAATTGTGTCACCCTGCCACCTGAGGAAAGGTGTTTTGCTTTTGTTTCCTGAGCAAAACAAACACTTGTATTTTTTCTTTTTTTTTTATGATTAGATGGGATCACTTTGTGTCATACTAGAGCTTTTGTTCCTCTATCCTCAGTGCTCTATCACAGAATAAGTAATTCTATTTCAAGGATTTCCCTTTTATTAGGGCTAATTATCTACTTTCTATACTATTGCACCTTCCCCAGGAGTTGGAGGGAAACCTTTATCTTACAGACCTGACCACTGGTTCCCAAATATCTTTCACAGTCTTTCTCTCAGGGACCGAGTGCCTGTATCATTCAAGTGACACCTCTGTAACTTCTTAGAATTCTTGATGTGGACATGCAAGTTAGTTACCTGGTGTTACATACACATTCTTTATGGAATTAACTAATTAGTCCCTTGAACATTTCTTGCATGTCCCCAATGTGTTAGTCTAGTGGTTGGAGATTCAAAAGTGAAAATCTTACAGTTTCTGTCCTCAAGATACTTATGGTCCAACCTGAGGAGATGAGTCCAGAAATCATTATAAAACATGGAACTTATAGGGGAAGCACTTCCAGGGACTTACTTAGCCAAGCTTGAGGGTAGGTGGGAAATATGGTAAAAGCTTGCACTGTATTTTCTGAAAAGTTTTCTTCTGCAAATGAAGATTTTGTTTTTATTATATAGTTTACAATTTATATTGTAGACCTCATAGACTACCTAAAATTTCAGTACATAAATGTTGATGTTGACTTGTATGATCTATATTGTTACTGATTTACTACAGTAACTACAACTCAAAATTGAATTAAATGTTAATCATTTAAATATTGCTTTGTTTTGTCTATTTTAATATATACTAGAAACATGTCAGGAAAGGGAAATCTATCCATTTAATTCTTGTGTTTCTGTAGGGTTATCTATGATTTACTGCACTGTTTATTAAAATACTAGGATTTAGGTATTAAAATACTAGGATTATGCATTCATTTCTGATCAAAGCTGTTCTGATGCTTTTATGGATGGTCTGAACAACTGACTGTTGGTATGGATTGATATGGATTTTAGTCTATTCATCTGTGCACTAAAGAGATCTTACTAATGTGTATGTGTATTCATATAAAGAGGGTAAGTCATTGGGGTGGAGGGCCATTCACATATTTGTGGAATGCAAGATATAGCATATTTAAACCCCAGTATTTGAATTAGTAAGAGTGTCTCCAGTTATCAAGGAGTGTGAAACAAAATTTATTTTGTCTTTAATTAAAATTGTGCTATTTTATATATTTTCAGTCACATACTTGGGAGACAGAAGCTTAAGTGTCATTCTTAGAGGTTCTTAGTTAATTCTGAGGTCTTTAACATTTCATGTCTGCTTCCAGGGAAGGCTCCTCATGAAATCTGTTACCTCACTCTCAGTCCCAAGACCACTGCCGTCGTTTTGTTTTTGTTTTTAACACAGAGTCTTGCTCTGTTGCGCAGGCTGGAGTACAGTGGTATAATCATAATTTATTGCAGCCTCCATCTCCCAGGCTCAAATGATCCTCCTGCCTTAGCTGCTCAAGTAGCTGGGACTACAGGTGAGTGCCACCATACCTGGCTATTTTTTTTTTTTTTTTTTTTTTTTAGTAGATATGAGGTCTCACTTGGTTGCTCAGGCTGGCTTCAAACTCTTGAGCTCAAGTGATCTTCCCACCTTGGCCTCCCAAAGTGCTTGGATTATCGGTGTGAGCCCCTGTCCTCTTATTTAAAAAACATATTCTTCCCCTTGTCACAGTTGTGTTTTTTAAAAATTAAAAATGTGACTCATACAAATTTGAAATGAAACCAAAAGATTTTACTCAATGTATTAATTAGTGAAGAAATCAGGAAGATGGCAAAGGTAGTTCAAAGAACAGTTTGAGGATCTAAGTTTTTCACTGACATTTTAAACCAATATTAGAGTAAGAATGCTAGATTAGGTTAAGAAAACCTGGTTAATGCCGGACAGACATAAATTATAATCTTTAGTGTTACCTTATCAGACAAATTATTTGTATCACTGCTGGACAAAAATCTATAGGTTACCTTGTCTAGGACTTTTAATCGGTAGTAAACAATGAAATGAATAAAGTACAAGTTCTTCACATACGTAATCTTTGGGATGGCCCGTCATTATTGTATGACATTGAAGGGACATGCCACTTATCTTTTTGCCTTGCTTTGACATTTTAAATTTATTTATTTAGCTACAGGGTCTGGCTCTGTCACCTAGGCTGGACTGTGGTGACATGATCTTGGCTCACTGCATCTTCCACCTCTTGGGCTCAAGCCATTCTCCCACCTCAGCTTCTCAAGTAGCTGGGACCACAGGTACATGCCACCACACCCGGCTAATTTTTGTAGAGACAGGGTTTCACCCAGTTGTCCTAGCTGGTCTTGAACTCCTGAGCTCAAGCAATCCTCCTGCCTCGACCTCCCAAAGTGCTAGGATTGTAGGCATGAGCCACCACATCCAGCCTTAAATAATTTTTTAACACCTATATCTCAAAGTTTTAAAATAAATCTGTTTTATAACATTAACTTTAGATTCAGATTATAGGAATACCATTTTATTTGCAGGTATTTAATGGAAAGATCTCCAGACAAAAAGTATTCTTGGTTTTAACCAATGGGAGCAATGTAACATGGCCTACAGGCCACTTATGGCAAGGATTAGAAAAGAAAAAATATTTATTCTGTGCGAGAACTTTTTATAGATTGAATGAACAAGAACTCCTTGAAGATGGGCTCTGTAATTAATTCTTATTTGTTCAGTATTGAATTCTCAGCACCTAATTTAGCTTAGGTGTGGCATTTAAATAATTGAGTTTCCATTGAGTGACACTGATTGAATTTGTGTGTGTGTGTGTGTGTGTGTGTGTGTGTGTGTGTATTTATATAGAGATCCATCATTGGAGTGGAGGGCCATTCACATATTTATTTGCAGAATGCAAGGCATAGCATATTTAAACTCTAATATTTGATAAATAAATATATCTCTAGTTCTCAGGGAATATCTAGAAATTATTTGATAAAATTTCAAATGAAATTTATTTTAATTGTCTTTAATGAAAATTACACTGTTTTAAATATTTTGAATTGATGAGTAATAATATGTCAAAGCTATGATAGCTCTGGTTGTCTAAAAGAAAAATCTTTGGCTTTGTGTGTTTTACCAGGTGAACAAAAATTGTTTGTTGGCCCCCAGGATACTAATTAGACATTTGGCCTGGCTCACAGGACTTTAAGGCTCCATATCTGAAGAAGCCTTTTACCAGTCTCATTTGAGGGATGGAGGCAACATGTCTTCACCCAGGGACTTTAGAGCAGAGTCTGGTAGGTGCATCATCCACTTTTCTGGGTATGGGATCAGGAGGAGCTGTAACAGTGCCTCTCAAACTGTAGATTTGCATAGGGACCACCTGCGGATTATTATCCTGCATATTCTGATTGCCTGAGTCTTGGTGGGGGGGAGGCAAGACTCTGCATTTCTAATAAGCCATCACACTTAGAGTACCAACAGTTAGACTCTAGTGTTTTACTTTACTTTTTACAAATAACATTTTTTCCTTATTATAAATGTAATATAGGGTTATTGTGAAGAATTTTGAAAGTACAAAAAAGCGCCAAAACACAAAGAAAACAACAAGACAATAAAAACAACCTGTAATCTGTCACCAAGCTGTTTGTTTTCCATAATTTTGTTAGATGTGAACTCAAAGCATAAACATTTCTAAAGTTTTTGATACATCATACTAATACTATGTTTTAGCTAAATCTTAGCTGTCTCCTAGCCAACCCATATTGTCATTGTCTTGCTTAAAACATTAGTAGCTTGCCATCATTTTTCAGTATTTCTTTTATGCATTTTCTCATTCCTTTTACATTCAGCCCAGCTTCTATACACTCTTCTACCTGCTCTCCTTGTCATTATTGTTGCTCCCTCCCTAGAGGTGTTTTTCCAATCTTCATTGAGGTATAATTGACAAAAATTGTGTATATGTAAGGTATATAACTTGATGTTTTGATATGTCTGTACACAGTGAAATGATTACCAAAATTAAGCTAACATATTCATCACCTCACACAGTTACCATTTTCTTTCTGTGTGTGTGTGTGTGTATTACAAACATAAGATCTACCCTCTTAGCAAATATCATTATAATACAGTATTGTATGTATTATGCTATACATCAGATCTTCAGAACTTATTCATCTTGTGTAACTGATACTTGATGCCATCTGACCCACAACTCCCCATTTCGTCCTTCCCCTATCCCCTGGCAACCACCATTCTGCTATCTGCTTTTGTGAGTCTGGATTCCATCTATAAGTAAGATTATGCAATATTTGTGTAAGGTGAAGGATAGGAGTCTAAGTTTATTCTGCATAGTAATATCCACTTGTTTCCAACACAGTTTATAGAAGAGATTATCTTGTCCCCAGTACATGTTCTTTGTGTCTTGTCATGAAAGACTTGGCTGTAAACATATTAATTTATTTCTGGGTACGCTAGTCTATTCCAGTGGTATATGCGTCTGTTTTTATGCCAGTGTCATGATTTTGTGGTTACTATAGATCTGTAGTGTATTTTGAAGTCAGGTAGTGTAATACCCCAAGCTTTGTTCTTGTTTTTTTGTTTTTATTTTGTTTTTGTTTTTCTTGGCTCAGAATTGCTTTGGCTCTTTGGAGTAGTTTTTCTACTTCCATATGAATTTTAGGATTTTTAAAATTTCTCTGCAGAATGTCATTGGTATTTTGATAGAAATTGCATTGAGCTCTCAGATTGCTTTGGTTATATGGTCATTTTAAAAATATTTATTCTTTCATTCAATGAACATGGGATGTCTTTCCATTTGTTTGTGTATTCTTCAATTTATTTCATCAATTTTTTTATAGTTGATGTAGCGATCTTTAATATCTGATTAAACTGATACCTAGATATTATTTTTTGTAATTATTGTAAATGAGATTGCTTACTTGATTTCTTTTTCAGGTAGTTTGTTATTGGTATATAGACATGCTACTGATTTTTGCATGTTGATTTTGTATCCTGAAGCTTTACTTAATTTGTTTATCAGTTCTAAGAGTTTTTGGAGGATTCTTCAGGTTTTTGCATTTACAAGAGCATGTCATGTGTAAACAGGGACAAATTTGACTTTCTCCTTTTCAATTTATATGCCTTTTATTTGTTTCTCTTGCCTAATTGCTCTGGCAAGGACTTCTAGTATGGTATAGTTTGGATGTTTATTTCTTCCAATTATGTTGAAATGTAATCTTCAACCTGGTGGAATAATTTGGATCATGGGTGCAGGTCCCCCATGAATGGCTTGGTACTATCCCCCTGGTGATGAGTGAGTGCTTACTTAGCTCATGTGATATCTGGTTGTTCAAAGGAGTTTGGAACCTCCCCTTTTCTCTTGCTTTCTCTTTCACCATGTGATATACTGGCTCCCCATTCACTTTTTGCCATGACTATAAGCCTCCTGAAGTCATCACTAGAAACAGATATCAGCACCATGCTTCCTATACAGCCTGCAGAACCATGAGCCAAAACAAACCTCTTTTCTTTATAAATTACCCAGCCTTAGACATTCCTATGTAATAATGCAAACAGATTAACACATAGTATTACGAGTTTTTTAAAAAAGTATTTTTAAAAATAACATCTGCCTGGTTCCCTTACTGATTAATGAATATAATAAAGTAACACGGTCATTTATATATCTGTATGAGAGCCATGATTTTAATCTGTTTCTGAAAACTATCCTTTAACAGTTGCAACCTTTTATGAAAAAGCTAGTTTTAATGCTAAATCAATTATGCTAGAATATGGAAAAATACGGAAAGCTACCCAGACTTTTTTGTAGACAATTTCTTTTTTTCCAAACTTTTATTTTAGGTTTGGGGGTACATATGCAGGTTTGTTACATGGGCAAATTGCTTGTCCCTGTGGCTTGGTGAACAAATGATTTCATCCCCCAGGAGTAGTGATTCACTTAGGATAATGGCCTCTACCTGCATCCATGTTGCAGCAAAGGACATTATTTCATTTTTTTGAGACAGTCTTGCTCTGTTGACCAAGCTGTAGTGCAGTGGCATGATCTTGGCTCACTACCACCTCTGTTTCCCAGGCTCAAGCAATTTTTCTGCCTCAGCCTCCCAAGTAAATGGGATTACAGGCGTGTGCCACCACACCCAGCTAAGTTTTGTATTTGTAGTAGAGGCAGGGTTTCACCAGGTTGGCCAGGCTGGTCTCAAACTCCTAACCTCAGGTAATCCACCTGCCTCAGCCTCTCAAAGTGCTGGTATTACAGGCATGAGACACTGCACCTGGCCATGATTTTATTCTTTTTATGGTTGTGTAATATTCCATGGTGTGTATGTACCACATTTTCTTTATCTAATCCACTGTTGACAGGCATGTTAGTTCATTGCATGTCTTTGCTATTGTGAAAAGTTCTGTGGTGAACATACATGTGCATGTGTCTATATGACAGAACACTTTAATATACCCCCTTCATATACCCAGTAATGGGATTGCTGTATCAAATAGTAGTTTTGTTTTATGTTCTTGGAGAAATCTCCAGACCGCTTTCCACAGTGGCTGAACTTACATTCCTATCCTTTTTCTCTGCAACCTCACACACATTTGTTTTTGTTTGTTTTGTTTACTTTTTAGTAATAGCCACTCTGACTTGTGTAAGATGATATCTCATTGTGGTTTTGATTTGCATTTCTCTGATGATTAGTGATGTTGAGCATTTTTTCATATGCTTCTTGGCTAGGTATATGTCTTCTTTTGAAAAATGTCTGCTCATGTCCTTTGCCCATTTTTTAGTGGAGTAGTTTGCTTCTTGCTTGTTCATTTGTTTAACCTCCTTGTAAGTTCTGGATACTAGACCTGTGTTTCTGCCAGATTTTGGTATCAGAACAATGCTGGCCTTATGGAATGAGTTAGGGAGGAGTCCCTCTTCCTAATTTTTTGGAATAGTTTCAGTAGGATTCGTACTGCCTCTTGTTTGTACATCTGGTAGAATTTGACTGTGAATCCTTCTGGCCTAGGGCTTGTTCTGATTGGTAGGTTTTTAAAAATTACTGATCAGTTTCTGATTTAATATCTAGTCCATAGCCTGGGAATCAAGGAGTAATTTCAAGTTTCATGTCTTATTATTTAAGAAACACATTTTGTAAGGCTGTAGCTGCCATAGATAGTGATTCCTCTGATTACTTTGGGCAAAGTAAGTTCAAAACCTTATAGCAATAACACCATTCTAGAGGCCATTAAGAACATTTGTGATTTATCAGAGGAGGTCAAAATGTGAACATTAACAGGAGTTTGGGAGAAGTTTACTTTAACCCTCATGGGTGACTTTGAGGGATTTAAGACTTTAGTGCAGGAAGTACTATCCTAAGTTTTAGGTATCCACTGGGGGTCTTGGAACACATTCCCTATGGGTAGGCAGGGACTGCTTTACCACTTCACATATAGTTGTAGGAACATAGGATACATCCATTTCCTCTTATCTGCCTTTCATACTATTATTGATATCAATTCTGTTGTGAGAGTTATATACCCTATAATAGATTGTTATTGTTTTTTCTTAACATTGAGTTATCTTTTAAAGAAATTAGGACATGTAAAAGAGTATGTTTTATGTGCTCATGTATTTCTTCATTCCTTTGTATAGGCCTACATTTTCATATTTTATCCTTTTCCTTCTGCCTGAAAAACTTCCTTTAACTTTTTATTGTTGTTTTTTTAGGGCAGGCTGGATATTATGTTAGCTTTTATTGGTCTACAGAAGTCTTAGTTTTTGAAATATATATTTTCAGGATATAGAATTCTATATTGACAGTATTTTTTTTCAATACTTTAAAATGTCTCACCATTGTCTTCTAGCTTGCATGATTTCTAATGGAAAATTTGTCATTCTTATCTTTGTTTTTCTATATTTAATGTGTTTGTTTTCTCTGGCTTTTTTTCTTTTCAGCAATTTGATATGCATGAATATGACATGCATGAATGTGATTTTTCTATAAGTTTATGTATTACACTTGTATTTTATTGACCTTTGGTCTGTTGGTTTATAGTTTTTATCTAGTGTAGAAACATCTCAGTTATTATCTCTCCATATTTGTTTAACTTTTGTCATTCCATTTGTAGGAATTTTAGTACAGTTGGTGTTGTCCCAGTTTGCTGAGTCTCTGTTCAGTTTCTTCTTTTTCCCTACTATGTGCTTCATTTTGGATATACTCTTGCTGTATATTGACAGACATTGATTTTTTTCCTTCTCTACTGCCTCATCTGTTATTAATTTCTTTTAGTTCATACATTGTCTCTAGAAATTTCAGTACATTTTATTTTTACGTGATTTATATCTCTTTTTATTGTATCATGTTTTACTTTCTTTTCTTGAGTACCTTTTAAAAATTTATAATAGTTTGTTAAAAGTTCTTTTTTCTGTATTTTATTATCTGTCATTTCTAAGTGCATTTCTATTGATTGATTGATTTGGCTATGGGTTATACTTTTCTATTCTTTTGCATAGCTGTTAATTGTTGACTACACATTGTGAATTATATGATTTTGATGCTGGATTTTAAAAAATTTTTCTTTAAAGAATGTTGAGTATTTTCTGCCTTGTAGTTATGTAACTTGAAGTTTAACCTGATCCTGTCTGAGGGTTGCTCTTCACCTTTTTGTAGGTGGCCCTAAGGAGCTTCTGTTCTAGGGATAGTTTTACTGCTAAGAGATATCTCTTTGTGCACTAGTCTCAATGCCGTCTGTATTACAGGTTCTCCTCATTCTGGCTCATAGAAACTGTACCTAGGAATTGTGTGGCTTGCTACTTTCCAGTGGTCTTTCCTTAGTGTCAGAGATAAGCATATCCATATTCTGCAAAGGACATGAGAAGGTTTCTCTGCAGCTACTTAAACTTCTCCTGTTCTGTATAGCTCCCTCCTCCCTGGGACTCTGCCCCACAAATTCTGGTGTCCTCAGCCTCTCCTAACTTTGATTTTTTTCTTCTCAACTCAGTGAATCACTGGACTCTTTGATTCCTTTCCTGAGCTATAGCCTGCAAACTCCTTGAGGGCATGATCTGGAGCAACCCGAAGGCTTACCTCCTTCTCTCCAGGATCACAGTCTCTGTTGTTCAAGGTCTGAAAATTATTGTTTTATATATTTTCTGGTTGGTTGTGGTTAAATTCTATTACAGTAAATCTCTCATAAGCAGAAGTGAAAGTCAATTGTAGGTTGTTTCAATTTTCATATTTTGTTTATCAGGTGAGGCTGGACTTTAAAAAAAATATATATGCATTGTTGGCCTGCAGGTCGCCTTCTTTGAGTTGCTTGTTTATAATTCTTCTAGACTTTTTTTCTGTTAATTTTTCTTCCTAGCACTTGAAGCTCCTTCCTAGGTTTCCAGAATTTCCTATCGTTTGCATCTTGGTATGAAGCAATAATAACAATGGCATCCATTGTTATTTATATCAGCGTCTTTTCCTGTCTTTTTTGTAAACACATTTAAGCCTATACATTTCCTTCTATCTAAACACTCATTTAGCTACTTCACATTAGTTTTGATATGTTGTCCCTTCACTGATACTTCTTAATATTTTAATTTATAAAATTAATTCATATGTTATAAAGGTTCACAATTTCTGTTAGATTTCCTTTTTAACACACATTCAGGAACACATTTTTTCATTTCCATAGCGCTTGTTTACTGTATTTTTTATTGATTTGGTAATATGCTATGTCACTGAATTTCTAAATCAAAATATTTAAGGCTGCCGTGGTATGAGAAACAGTATTCTGAGTGCCCAATACTGAGGTAAGAGAAAAATTTTTCCTTTGGCTTCTTATCTGAAGAATCTGTGCCGTAAAATTAACAAAATAGGAACAATCATGTAAGAAACCCAGACTTTCCTTGGGATGATTCACATTACATTCTTCAACAAAGCCAAAAACAATTTTCTATATAGCTTAACATATTGCTAACTTATGAATTATAAATAATATAAGAAGTTAAAGTGAGACTTTCATAACATAGTATTCTTTATTCAAGAAATAGACTCTGAAACACAGAAGACTGTATTCTGTAGATTCCAATGCATAGGCTCTGCAGGTTGTATATCTAGGATTTACTTGGAGTACTTTCTTGAATAATACAGCAATGAGGAACAGGGGAACTCCTCAAAAGTCAACTCCCCCAGGATAATCCTAGAAGAAGGATGATGTTTGCTATGTTTCTTTTTTCAAAGCAGGGGGGAAAGAGATTATTATTTTAGGAGATAAAGATGAGGTGTTTGGAAAACAGGAGAAGTAGGTGAAAAATACCCGCATGTAGCTTGGTTTTTCTCATTAAGGCTCCAGCTTTCCTTCTGTGTAATGTTTTCTATTTGATCAGTTTTTTTCCTCCCTTTGTTAAGTAAAAGATTATGAGGGAAGTGACCCTGAAGCAGAAGACCTGAATTTCAGGGAGACTTTGCCTTCGTCAAGTCAGAAAAACACACGTAGATCAAAGGTAAGACTAGGATCTCTACTAATTTTGGCTAATACCTAAATTGCTGACTATGCTCTCTGGGAAACAGATATCTATTTTGTTCTCATCAAAATGATATCTTAAGTCTTTGTCACTGTAGTGTTGACAATGACCAAAATAGGAATTTGAAAGAGTGGAACTTTTTGCAAAGTTTCTAATGAATTGGATTTTCTAATGAAAATTCTTTTCAATGCTACTCTGGAAATTTTACTGGCACTTGTTTTGTGTTACTAATGAAGATACAAAATAAATTTCACATGAAGTATGAAGCACCTTTAGATGTATTGATTGTGGACTTTTTCGTTGTTTGAGATAGCATGATTGGGTGTCTCCAAACTATGGAAAAGTAGAAGGTTGTGAAAAGTCTGTGGCAAAACCTCTTACTTCAACACATTCCCCCATTTGTGGAGATAGTGCTAGGGTTAGAGCACAAAAAAAGGGAAATGCATTTAGTCTGCTGGGTGCTTTGCATTTTTTTTCCTTTTACCTAGTCAACTGGAGCTTTGGAATTGCCATGATGATGCTGGCCTTGTGCTCACCTCCTGTAAGTTACAGCAGTAATAGGGATAATGTCAGTACATAGACCAAATACTGCTACCACTTCCCCTGTTCAGTTGCCACCTCTACCCCAAGTGAGCAGGAGTGAAGCTTTTAAAAATGACATTGTAACTTGGTTATTATCTCCTGTCCATTCTCTGTTATACTTAAGATGGCCACATCAGGGCTACCATCACATCTTTGGCTGGGATTCTCTGGCTGTTAGTGCTGTGTTGGTCTCTCAGCTCACTCTTGATACTTTTCTCTGATCAGAGTGGTTTTCTCTTTGAAGCAGAGATGATTTGAAAGCTTCACAGAATGGCCCAAGTAGATCCTTTGTATAGTTTTATTTGACTTCTTCTGTAACTGAGCATATTTTGTGATTTTGTTTATATTTTTACTTTTGGGTATTTTTTTTTTCTTGCCAAATTATAGCTTGGCCTATCTAGGATGAATTCTGATATGCTTTAAGCTTTGAAGCTATATCATATTATTGGATAATAACACTTAATACATAAAGATACCACTTATTTCCAATTTGTTTAAAAACTCATATAACTTAATTTCAATAATAATCCCAAAGTTATTTTTGTGTGTGAATGAGATTTGACCAGCTGATTCATAAGATTTGCTTGAGAAAATAGAAGGCCAAGTATGGCAAGACAGTATCAGACAAGAAAGGAAGGAAACGTGTGTATATGGTGGCTGGGGCACTGGCACTGCAAGTTATCAGGACTGAAGTCTCTCCAGTGCAAAATTGGGCAATGCAAGGTGGAGAAATACTTAGAATTAGTAGATTAGATGGTGCAAGTACTGAAGATAAATATAGTGGCAGGAATTTTATATTTACGTAAACAAAACATGGTAAACACTTATCAGTCTCTTCTAGGCTGAAATGATAAATCTATTTTTTCTCAAATGAAGCTTTTTAAAAATTTAGTTTTGAAAAATCATATGAGTAATTCAATATAAATAACTTCTATTTACATAGTATTCTGTGCTTTCGACAGATTGGAAAATATTTAATACAGAGATGCACAATTAAGTGATTTTTCTAGGAGCAGATATTATACTATGTGATTGTGGTTATAATTCCATTATTGCAGATCCTTTTGTTCTTCTTAAGTAGCTATAGAAATTATATTTCTTTTAAACCATATTTTTTAAAACCAGGGCCATAATTTGTTTCCTTTCTTATGTCTGTAGGTTTTTGAAAATAAAGTTAACTCAGAGAAGGTAAAACTTTCTCTTCAGAATTTCCCACATAATGATTATGAGGATTTTTCTGAAGCGCCTTCAGAAAGGTATAACTAATATGCTTATTTAGTGAGTTTTCTGTTTATGTGACTATATTCATAGCTAGCCCTCTGCATGGAGACAGTGAATAATGGCCCTCAAATGTTTAATTTTTCAAGATACAGCTTTTATATGAACCTGATTTAGCTTTATTAGAAATATGTTTACAACCTCAAATGTATGGTAATTAACACAAGAGAAAAGTATTCTTTAAGGATTTGATTTATCTATCCTTCGGTAGTTACACAGCTTCAAAGCTTTTGCAAATATGCTTGCAGCTTTTGAAGTGGTCAGTGTACTTGAGGTAGCATGAAGCTCTTTGTATATCACTAAATTTTATTAGAAATTAAATCTGTTTCCAGAAAAAATATGCACTATAAACAATAGTATTGTTAGTATGGTGAATTTCTGGTAGAACATATATATATATATTTAAATTTATTTATTATACTTTAAGTTCTGGAGTACGTGTGCAGATCTTGCAGGATTGTTACATAGGTGTACACATGCCATGTGGTGGTTTGCTGTATCCATTGCCCAGTCATCTACATTAGGTATTTCTCCTAATGCTATCCCTCCCCAATCCCCACACCCTCTGCTGTTCCTCCCCTTGCCTCCCACCCCCTAGGCCCAGTGTGTGATGTTCCCCTTCCTGTATCTGTGTGTTCTCGTTGTTCAACACCCACTTATGAGTGAGAACATGTGATGTTTGGTTTTCTGTTTTGTGTCAGTTTGCTGAGAATAATGGTTTCCAGTTTCAGCCACGTCCCTGCAAGGGACATGAACTCATCCCTTTTAATGGCTGCATAGTATTCCATGGTATATATGTGCCACATTTTCCTTATCCAGTCTGTCTTTGATGGGTATTTGGGTTGGTTCTAAGTCTTTGCTATTGTGAACAGTGCCACAATAAACATACGTGTGCATGTGTCTTTATAACAGAATGATTTATATCCTTTGGGTATATACCCAGTAATGGGGTTTCTGGGTCAAATGGTATTTCTATTTCTAGATCCTTGAGGAATCACCACACTGTCTTCCACAATGGTTTAACTAATTTACACTCCCACCAACAGTGTAAAAGCGTTCCTATTTCTCCACATCCTCTCTAGGATCTTTTGTCTCCTGATTTTTTGATGATTGCCGTTCTAAATGGGGTGAGGTG
>CAUYLG010013481.1:0-37263 GCA_963573385.1 Cacajao melanocephalus
CCAACCAAAAAAAGCCCAGGTCCAGATGGGTTCACAGCCGAATTCTACCAGACATACAAAGAGGAGCTGGTACCATTCCTTCTGAAACTATTCCAAACAATCCAAAAACAGGGAATCCTTCCCAAATCATTTTATGAGACCGACATCATCCTGATACCAAAACCTGGCAGAGACTCAACAAAAAAAAAGAAAACTTCAGGCCAATATCCATGATGAACATAGATGCAAAAATCTTAAGTAAAATACTGGCAAACTGATTGCAACAGCACATCAAAAAGCTTATCCACCATGATCAAGTAGGCTTCATCCCGGGGATGCAAGGCTGGTTCAACATACGCAAGTCTATAAACGTAATTTACCACATCATAAACAGAACCAAAGACAAAAACCATATGATTATCTCAATTGATGCAGAGAGGGCCTTTGACAAAATTCAACAGCCCTTTATGCTAAAAACCCTCAATAAGCTAGGTATTGATGGAACGTATCTCAAAATAATAAAAGCTATTTACGACAAACCAACAGCCAATATCATACTGAATAGGCAAAAACTGGAAGCATTCCCTTTGAAATCTGGCACTAGACAAGGATGCCCTCTCTCACCACTCCTATTCAATATAGTATTGGAAGTTCTAGCCAGAGCAATCAGGTAAGAAAAAGAAATAAAGGGTATTCAATTAGGAAAGGAGGAAGTCAAATTGTCTCTATTTGCAGACAACATGATTGTGTATTTAGAAGACCCCATCGTCTCACCCCAAAATCTCCTGAAACTGATAAGCAACTTCAGCAAAGTCTCAGCATACAAAATCAATGTGCAGAAATCACAAGCATTCCTATACACCAATAACAGACTTAAAGAGAGCCAAATCAAGAACAAACTGCCATTCACAATTGCTACAAAGAGAATAAAATACCTAGGAATACAACTAACAAAGAATGTAAAGGACCTCTTCAAGGAGAACTACAAACCATTGCTCAACGAAATCAGAGAGGACACAAACAGATGGAGAAACATTCCATGCTCATGGTTAGGAAAAATCAGTATCATGAAAATGGCCATACTGCCCAAAGTAATTTACAGATTCAATGCTATTCCCATCAAGCTACCAATGACATTCTTCACAGAACTGGAAAAAACCACCTTAAACTTCATATGGAACCAAAAGAGAACCCACAGAGCCAAGTCAATTCTAAGCAAAAAGAACAAAGCTGGAGGCATCACACTACCTGACCTCAAACTATACTACAAGGCTACAGTAATCAAAACAGCATGGTACCGGTACCAAAACAGAGATATAGACCAATAGAACAGAACAGAGGCCTCGGAGGCAACATCACACATCTACAGCCATCTGATCTTTGACAAACCTGACAAAAACAAGCAATGGGGAAAGGATTCCCTGTTTAATAAATGGTGTTGGGAAAGCTGGCTAACCATGTGCAGAAAGCAGAAACTGGACCCCTTTCTGACACCTTACACTAAAATTAACTCCAGATGGATTAAAGACTTAAACAGAAAACCTAACACCATAAAAATGCTAGAAGAAAACCTAGGCAAAACCATTCAGGACATAGGCATAGGCAAGGACTTCATGACTAAAACACCAAACGCATTGGCAACAAAAGCCAAGATAGACAAATGGGATCTAATTGAACTCCAGAGCTTCTGCACAGCAAAAGAGACAATCATTAGAGTGAACCAGCAACCAACAGAATGGGAAAAAAATTCTGCAATCTACCCATCTGACAAAGGACTTATATTCAGAATTTACAAAGAACTAAAACAGATTTACAAGAAAAAAACAAACCCATTCAAAAGTGGGTGAAGGATATGAACAGACACTTTTCAAAAGAAGACATATATGAGGACAACAAACATATGAAAAATGCTCAGCATCACTGGTTATTAGAGAAATGCAAATCAAAAAACTACATTGAGATACCATCTCACACCAGTTAGAATGGCGATCAATAAAAAATCTGGAGACAACAGATGCTGGAGAGGATGTGGAGAAATAGGAACACTTTTACACTGTTGGTGGGAGCATAAATTAGTTCACCATTGTGGAAGACAGTGTGACGATTCCTCAAGGACCTAGAAAGAGAAATTCCATTTGACCCCACAATCCCATTACTGGGTATATATCCAAAGGATTATAAATCTTTCTGTTATAAAGACACATGCACACGTATGTTCATTGCAGCACTGTTTACAATAGCAAACACTTGGAATCAACCCAAATGTCCATCGATGATAGACTGGACAGGGAAAATGTGGCACATATACACCATGGAATACTATGCAGCATAAAAGACGGTGAGTTCATTTCCTTTGTAGGGACATGGATGAACCTGGAAACCATCATTCTCAGCAAACTGATGCAAGAACAGAAAATGAAACATTGAATGTTCTCACTCATAGACGGGTGTTGAACAATGAGAACACACGGACACAGGGAGAGAAGCATCACACACTGAGTTCTGTTGGGGGGGACTAGGGGAGGGACAGTGGGGGGTATGGAGTTTGGGAGGGACAACATGGGGAGAAATGTCAGATATAGGTGATGGGGATGGAGGCAGCAAACCATATTGCCATGTATGTACCTATGCAACAATCCTGCAGGTTCTTCACATGTACCGCAGAACCTAAAGTGCAATTATTTATATATATATATATATATATATATATATATATATATACATACATACATATATGTACATATACATACATATATATATATATATATATATATATATATATATGGAAGATGATTGTACCATGCAGGATATGCATTGACTTCTACAGCATCTTTCTATGATATACTTGATGCTTGGGATCAATTTATGATATTCTTCAACTTCTCTCTAGAGCAAAAAGCACTTCTAATTCCATAACATAACAAGATTTAGGCAAAGACTAAGAAAAAGGTTTTGAGTGTGTTATATAGTATTTGATCCAGCAGTAGAAAGAACCTGAAGTTCCCACCAGTGCTCCTTACATCAGAAACCCCAAACTGTAAGGCAGCAGGGGATGGGGTGGGGATGTCTGCAAAATGACATCCCCATTACTTTTGATTTTATTTTTCCCACTTGTAAAACAATAGGATTAGGACAGAGTGAGGTACTTTTTAATTTTTATAGCTTTTGGGGTACAAGTGGTTTTTGGTTACTGGGATGAATTACACTGTGGCAAATCTTGAGATTTTAGTGTACTCCTCACCTGAGTAGTATAAGTTGTACCTAATATGCAGTTTTTTATCCCACGACCCTCTAGAGTAGTTTCTTAAGGTGTTTGTTTACTCATTGCAATAAGGAAAACATTTCTGCACATGCACACCAAAAATATTTATTTTTTTTACTTACCCATAAATGACATACATAAGCCACTCCAACATGTATAGTATAAAATATACCACAAATAAAACTTTTTAAATAATTTGAATTTTAAAATATAATCAAGAATCAAATGTATTTCATTTTATCCCAGTTATTCATCATGAGCATCTAGAGTGCCTAGAACAAACTTTTTCTATAAAGGACCAGATAGTAAATATGCAGGCCCTATTCTTTTTCTTTTAAAGACTATTTTGTCGGATGTTAGTATAGCCATTTTAGCTTGTTGTAGCTGAGTGAGTTGTACAGAAAGCGCCACACTGTGAGATTGAATCAGGAGTCCTTTATTGCCGGCAACCAAGAGATGGCTAACATGCAAAAGTCTCTCAGCCCCAAAGAAGGGGCTTGATTCCTTTTTATACCTTGATTAAGGTAGGGGAGGGGGAGCCTAGTTGAAGCAGAATTTTATGGAAGCAGAACAAGCAAGTTAGATAAAGAAGCTGGTAACCAGGAGGTAAGAGGTTCCCATGATTGTTGATTACTAAGGAGGGTATACACAAGCAGTTCTTATGATTGCTGGTTACCAAGAGGGGTATTCAGTACCTGTCATCCAATCAATTAAGGGGGTTATTCACAATAGCAAGTGGGCTTGCCAAGCAGGATATGGTTACAATGGTTATATGTTTCTATAGCTCTAAGTACAACATGACCCAGCACAGGAACATAACCCAGATATGCACACAAGGGAAAAATGGCGGGAGGGGTGAGGCAGAGGTTAAGATGGAGTCTGTCTGACTCTCAGCAAGATGGAGTCTGTCTGGCTAACACAGGGTAAGTTAGCATAAGCTCTCTTATGGTTGCTAGTTGCATAACATATATTTTTCTATGCTTTTACTTTCAACCAATTTCTATCTTTGAATCTAAAATAGTGTCTCCTATAGGGACCCCTTACACATGGTTAGTGGGGATGTAAATTAATATAGTCATTTTGGAAAACAGAATGAAAGTTTCTCAAAAAGAAAATTACTATATAATCCAGCAAGCCCACTTCTAGGTTTATACCTAAAGAGATTGAAATCAGGATCTTATAAAGATTATCTGCACTCTCATATTTATTGCAGTAGTATTCACAATTGTTAAGACATGGAAGCAACCCAAATGTCCATTAAATAGGTAAAAAAACCCAAATGGGTAAAAAAAATGTGGTGTATGCATAATGGAATATTATTCAGTCTTATAAAAGAAGAAAATGCTGCTATTGTGACAAGGATAAACCTGGAGGGCATTATGCAAGTGAAATAAGCCAGGCACAGAAAGGCAAACACTGCATGATATCACAGACATGTGGACTCTATGTAAGTCAGTCTCATAGAAGTGGAGAGTACAGTGATGGTTACCAGAGCCTGAGAGGGAGCAGGGATTCGAGGGTGGTTGGGAAAAGTTCACATATTAGTCAAAGTGTGTAAAGTTTCAGTTGGCTAGGAGGAATGGGTCTAGTGATCTGTTGCATAGCATAGTGACTATAGTTAATAATAACAATTGTATATTTTAAAATTTATTTTTTAAAAGTAGTTTCAAATGTTCTCACAATAAAGAAATGTAAGTATGTGAGGTGATGGATATGTTAATTAGCTTGATTTAATCATTGTACAAAGCATACATGTATTATAACATAACACTGTACCACATACTATGTATAATTACTATTTGTCGATTAAAAATAAAATCTAAAACCAAAAACAAAGTCTCCTATAAACAGCACGTAACTGCATCTTATTTTGTATTCAGGTTTTACAATTTTTGACTGAACTACTTAATCCATTCAAATTTAACATCATAATTGATATGGTTGGATTGCCATCTATCATTTTGCTTGTTTATTTCTCCACGTTTCATGTCTTTTTGTTCCTCTATGTCTCCTTTACTGCTTTCTTTTTTTTGCATTGAGTGAATATTTTCTAATGTAACATTTTAATTCCTTTAATTTTTTCTACTATTTTTAATTGTTTTGTTTTGTTAACGGCTGTTCTAGAGTTTACTATATATATTTTAATTTATCAAAATCTGCTTTAAATTTATACTGCCATAATTGAAATGAGATATAGAAACCTTGCTCTTCCATAGCCATTGTACTTACTGTTGTGTATGTATATTACATCCTATAACATCATACATGCTACAAATATGTTATATAATATATGTTACAAATCTAACAATATTTTATTTTAATTTTTCCTTCAGATAATTTTATGGCTATTAAAGAAGTTGAGATATGATGTCTGTTGCAACTACTCAATTCTTGAACTATAGCATGAAAACAGCCATGGGAAACACTTATATGATGAACGTTACTGTGTTCAAATAAAACTTTGTATATAGGCATTGAAATTTGAATTTTATATCATTTTTACATTATGAGATATTCTTCTTTGATTTTTTTCCAACCACTTAAATATGTTAAAACTACTTTGGCTCAAAAGTTATAAGAAAACAGTCAGGGGCAGGGTTCAATCTGAGGACCTGGTTTCTCAACCACCTGACCATCAGCAACTACTATACTTCAAACTCTTTTATGTGACACCCTGAAACTACCCAGACATACCACCAGGGCAGCCATCGTGGTGAAATAAGGTCAGAGATTGGTCTTCAGTGTCCGATCTTCATTTCATTAAGAATAGTTGTACTTATATTTTGTTTTGTTTGTCAAATTGGAAATATTGCTTAACAAAATGTAAGGAAAGGAGAGGAGAGAGGTAAGGAAGGAAGAGAGCAGGAAAGGGAAAAAGAAAAAGTAATCTCAAATGTTCTCTCTAGATCTGATATTTTACCATATTCATGTAAAATGGTACCAAATCTTTAAGTACTCTACTACATTTTTGTTATTCTTGAAATCTAAACATTTGTATATTAGTCTGTATTTTCATTTATCTCTATTAATGTCTTTCTGAACTTTTAAATCAAAGTTTATTTTCACAAATAGAAACAACATTAAGGAAAGGGTACAGATTTTCTACACTTGGACCTAAAGAACTAGGAGAACAGAGATCTTTTAGCACCCTCTTGTGTCCATAAGTTGTGATCACCACAGCCTACCCCTCTAATAATATCTAAGATCTGAGAGAGTGGGATAATATTCTTCCAACAAACTACTGGAAGTGATAACAAAAGTTTGCCAATGCTTATTTGTACTTATATGCTATATTTGAGCACATCTTTTTTATATAAACTATTTATATATATATACACATTGTTGCACTTTAGGTTCTGGGGTACATGTGCAGATCATGCAGGATTGTTGTATAGGTACATACATGGCAATGTGCTTTGCTGTCTCCATCCCCCCATCACCTATAACACATTTCTCCCATGTTATCCCTACTCAACCTCCCCAACAAATAACAGTTCCCTAAAAGGAAAAACACTTCCTTTCTTCCTTTGATCTAAATTCTACCCACTCTTTAAAAAAAAAAGTTGACCATCAACTTTAGCTCACCATAATTATCCTTTCTGCATAACTAAAGCACTTGAAATTACAGGTTTCAACATCATACATGGGTTTGATCCGCAACTCTGCTCTTTATTAGCTGAATAACACTCTGCAAATCAATCAACCTTCTCTTCTAAGAGCTTATGCAGCCATTTATCAATGAATGGAACCACACGCATATAAGCATTGTTGTTTCACCTATGACTGAACTAAAAATCACTATAACTTAAAAGTTAGAACTGGAGGCATGAGCAACAAAAGAAAGAATATACAAATTGTACTTTATCAAAATTAACAACTTTTTGTATCAAAGAATACTATCAAGAAAGTGAAATGACCACTTACCAAATAGGAGACAATATTTACAAATTATACATTGCGGATTATTCTTATTTGTGTTAGTTGTAGTACTCAGGTCTAAAAGTCACTGCAAACATTGAATTAGCAAATATTGGAACACTGTCCCTAGAGAAACATACACATATTTATATACACTCTGTGTATATATATGTGTGTGTGTGTAAATTTACATTATATATATAATGTTGAGATATATATTATAGATTATAATACTAAATTCTAAAAATAATTCATTTTGGTAGATTCTGTTTTCTTTAATTTACAAAAGGGTAAACAAGGTTCACAAAAGATAAGAAACTTACCTGAGGCTGCCTCACTAACAGGTTTGAGTTGAGACTCAAACCCATGCAACTGACCCCAGAGCTGGAACTTCTGCAGTATACTGCATTGGCAATCTTCTGATAATCTCTGTATGAAAGCTGAAATAAGAAGATAGAGCAATGCCTTAGTCAACCTCAGCTGAGAATGTGCTCCTCTGGCAACTAAATATTTTACTGCTCGTCATATCTTGAAATGACTACTGATTTGGGGATTACAAATAATTTTAGTAAATAGGCATATTCACAAATATAAAACCTACAAATGAGAATCAACTATATTTCATAAGGATTTATTATTTAAGATGTATAAAGAATTGTTACAACTCCATAAAAAAAAAAGCCAATTAAAAAATGGGCAATCCACAAAAACAAAATAAAATAACTAGTAATACATATAAGCAAGGAGGTGAAAAATCTCTATAAGGATAACTACAAAACATGGTTGAAAGAAATCATAGATGACACAAACAAATGGAAAAATATTTTATGCTAATGAATTGAAAGAATCAACATTGGCTGAGCATGGTGGCTCATGTCTGTAATCCCAGCACTTTGGGAGGCCGAGGCAGGCAGATCATTTGAGGTCAAGAGTTCAAGACCAACTTGGCCAACATGACAAAACCCTGTTGCTACTAAAAATACACACAAAAAAAAATTAGCTGGGAGTTGTGGTGTATGACTGTAATCCCAGCTACTTGGGAAGCTGAGGCAGGTGAATCACTTGAACCCAGGAGGCAGAGGTTGCAGTAAGTCAAGATCATGCAACTGCACTCCAGCCTGGGTAACAGAGTGAGACTCCATCAGAAAGAAAGAAAGGAAAGAAAGAAAAGAAAGAAAGAAAGAAAGAAAGAAAGAAAGAAAGAAAGAAAGAAAGAAAGAAGAAAGAAAGAGAAAAAAAGAAAGAAAGAAAGTTAAAATGACCATACTGCACAAAGCAATCTACAGATTCAATGTCATTCCTAATAATTATCAACATCATTTTTCACAAATTAGAAAAAAACAATTCTAAAATTCATAGAAAACCAATAAAGAGTCCAAACAGCCACAGCAATCTTGAGCAAAAAGAATAAAACTGGAGGGATCACATTACCTGACTTCAAACTGTACACAGTATTCAAAATAGAGTGGTATGGGTACAAATATAGACCAATGGAAAAAAATAGCCCAGAAATACAGCCATAAACCTAAAACCATCTGATGTTTGACAAAGTTGACAAAAATAAACAATTGGGAAAGGATATTCTATTTAATAAATGGTACTAGGATAACTGGCTAGCCCCATGCAGATGAATGAAACTGGATCCCTGCCTTTCACCACATACAAAAATTAACTCAAGATGGATTTTAAACTTAAATATAATGTTTCAAGCAATAAAAATCTTAGAAGAAAACCTAGGAAACACTTTTTTGGACATTGGTCTAAGCAAAGAATTTATGGCCTCAAAAGCAAATGCGACAAAACCAGAAAATGACAATGGAGACCTAATTGAGATAACCAGCTTCTGCCCAGCAAAAGTAGCTATCAACCGAGGAAACAGTCAACCTACAGAATGAGAGAAAACTTTTGCAAACTATACATTCAACAAAGGTCTAATATCCAGAATCTATAAGGAACTTAAACACATCTACAAGGAAAACATAACCCCATTGAAAAGTGTACGAAGGACATGAAAAGACACTTCTCAAATGAATACTGATAAAAAAAATTCCAATATTATTAATCATCAGGGAAATACACACCAAAACCACCATGAGATATCATCTTACCCAGTAAGAATGTCTGTTATTAAAAAGACCAAAAAAATAGATGTTGGTAAGTTTGCAAAGAAAAAGGAACTTTCATACACTGCTGGTGTAGAAGTAACTAAACAAGCAAGGGTGATATAGAAGCCTGCATGGTGTGTGACTAGAGTTGGCTAGTTGTGTTTTGTTGTTGTTTTTGTTTCATTCCATCTCTAACATTTAATGCTAATTAAAGTATTAGCAGAAAAGAAAAAAAAACTCTACAAGTGACTTATATGTTTGAGAAAGAAACACATCAAGAAAGAGATAGAGAGGTGGAGCAATATGGCAGAATAGAAGGCTCCACCAATTGTCCCCCCCCAACCCCCTCTGCCACCCAGACAAAGATACCAATGTAGCAACTATCTACACTCAAAAAAAAAAAAAAAAAAAAGCCATAAGAACCAAAAGTCAAAAGTCAGTTAAGCACTCACAATACCTACTTTTAACTTCGTGTCACAGAAAGAGGCACTGAAAAGGTAGGAAAAACAGCCTTGAATCATTGATGCCACCCCTCCTCCATGTCCCTGGCAGGGGCAGTGTGATACAGAGAATATTTCTGTGTCCTGGGGAGATGGAGAGCCGGCAATTAGGAGGCATTAAACTCAGTGCTGCCCTTGTTATAGCAGTAAGTAAAACTAGACCAAACTTAGCTGACGCTGGTCCATGGAGTATGCATTTAAATCATCCCTGGTTAGAGGGAAATCACAGATCCCAGAGGTCCAAACTTGAGTTCCCACAAGCTTCACCACTGTGGGCTAAAGTGCTCTAGGGCACCAAATAAATTTGAAAAAGAGTCTAGGCTGCAAGGATTGTAACACTCAGGTGAGTCCTAGGGCCCACAGTAAACTGGGGTTTGGGGGACATAGAACCTACTGATCACCAGCCAGGACAACTTAGGCAGGGCTGACATCAACCCTCCCCTAACCCCAAGCTGTATAGCTTGCAGCTCCAAAAGAGACCCCGTCCTTCCTCTTGAGAGAGGAGAGGCAGGAATGGGGAGGACTTTGTCTTGCATCTTGGATACCAGCTCAGCCACAGCAGGATAGCATATAGTCAGAGCTGTGAGGCCCCCTTTCCAGGATCTAGCTCCCTGACATTTCTTTACATACTCTGGGTTAGAAAGGAACCTGCTGCCTTGAAGAGAAGGACCCAGTCCTGGCAGGATTCATCACCTGCTAACTGAAGACCCCTGAGCCCTGAAAAAGCATCAGCAATACCCTGGTACTACACTGAGGACCTTGGGTGAGACTCTGAGACTTGCTGGCCTCAGGTAAGACTCAGTACATTCCCAGCTGTAGTGGCTATGGGATGAGACTCCTTCTGCTTGACAAAAACAAAGGTAAAAGTTAAGAGACTTTGCCTTGCACTTTAGGGACTAGCTTGGCCATGGTGGTAGAGCACCAAATGGGCTTCTAGAGTCCCTGATTTTAGGACTTGGCTCTGAGACAGCACTTCTGGGCCTGCTTTGTACCAGAGGGAAGGCTGAACCCCTGCAAGGTGAGTCCCAGGCCAGACAGCATTCATCACAAGCTGACTGAAGAGCCCTCAGGCCTTAAAGGATGTCAGCAGTAGTCTAGCAGTATTCACCGTGAGCCTGAGATGGCAGTGGCCATGGGGAGAGGCTGCTCTGCCTTTGTAAAGGAGAGGGAAGAGTGAGAAGAACTGTGTCTAATGGTTTGTGTGCCAGCTCAGCCACAGTGCAATAAAATACCAGGTGGACTTCTGTGGTTTTTGAATCTAGTCCCTGGCTCCTGGATAGCACCTCTGGACCCACCTGGGACCTCGGGGAATGTGTCATCCTGAAGAGAAAAACATACGCCTGGTTGGCTTTGCCGCCTTCTTATTGAAGAGATCCAGGGCTTTGAGTAACATAGGTGGTAGTCAGAAAGTGGTCACAGCAGACTTGGGTGAGGCTTTAGGACTGACCCAGTGCAGCTTTAGGGGTGATGGCCACAGAGGTTCTTGTGTCACTCCAACCCCAGCTCTAAGTTGCTTAAAACAGAGACAGACCCCATTTGTTTGGGAGAAAGTAAGGGAAAAGAACAAGAGTCTCTGTATGGCAATCCAGAGAATTCTTCCAGATCTTGTCTAAGACCATCAAGGAAGTATCTCTATGAGTCTACAAAAATTACAATGTTACTGGGCTTGGGGTCACCACTAAAGCAGATTCAGTTTAGATCACAACACCCAAGTCCTTTCAAATACATGGAAGGCTTTCCTAAGAAGGATGGGTACAAGTAAACCTGGACTGCAAAAACTGCAATAAATACCTAACTCTTTAATGACCAGACATAGACAAACATTGACAGGCATCAAGATGATCCAGGCAAACATGACCTTACCAGATGAACTAAGTAAGGCACCAGGGACCAGTCCGGAAGAAACAGAGATATGTAACCTTTCAGACAGAGAATTCAAAATTACTGTTTTGAGGAAATGCAAAGAAATTCAATATAACACTTAAGAAATTCAGAATGCCTGATAAATTTAGCAAAGAGATTGAAATATCTAAAAAGAAACAAGCAGAAGTTCTGGAGTTGAAAAACACAGTTGGCATACTGAAGAATGCATCAGTCTTAATAGCCGAATTTATCAAGCAGAATAATTAGTGAGCTTGAAGAGAGGCTGTTTAAAATATAGAGAGAAGAAAATAGAAAAGATAATTTAAAAAATAAAGCATGCTGATGGGAGCTAGAAAAGAGCTGCAAAATGGCAAATCTAAGGTTTATTGGCCTTAAAGAGGAGTCAGAGAAAGAGAGTGTATTCAAAGGGATAGTAAGGAAGAATGTCTGAAACCTAGAGAAAGACATCAATATCCAAGTATAAGAAGATTTAACCAAAGAAGACTACCTCAAGGCATTTAATAATCAAACTCCCAAAGGTAAAGAAAACATCCTAAAAGCAGCAAGAGAAAAGAAACAAATAACATACAATGGAGCTCTGATAGACTTGGCAGCAGATTTTTTAGCAGAAACCTTACAAGACGGGAGAGAGTGGCATGATTTATTTAAAGTGATGAAGAAAAAAACTTTTACCCTAGAATAGTATAGCCAATGAAATTATCCTTCAAACAGGAAGGAGAAATAAAGACTTTCCCCAAACAAACAAAAGCTGAGGAATTTCATCAACACGCAAGTCCTATCCTGCAAGAAATGCTAAAGGGAATACTTCAATCAGAAAGAAAACGACATTAATGAGCAATAAGAAATCATCTGCAAATACAAAACTCACTAGTAACAGTAAGTACACATAAAAACACAGAATATTGTAACACTATAACTGGGGTGTGTAAACTACTCTTATCTTAAGTAGAAAGACTAAAAAATGAATCAATCAAAAATAATAATTATAACTTTTCAACATATAGATAGTACAATACAATATAAATAAAAAGCAGAGGCATAAAGTTAAGGTGTAGAGTGTTTATTAGGTGATTTGGCTTGTTTGTTTGTTTATGCAAATCGTGTTAGGTCATTATCAGCTTAAAATAATGGGCTATAAGATAGTATGTGCAGGCCTCATGGTCACCTCAAACCAAAAAACATACAGTGGATTCACAAAACATAAAAAGCACGAAACGAAATCATATCTTCAGAGAAAATCATTTTCACTAAAAGGAAGACAGTAATGAAAGAAATAAAGAAGACAAGATCACAAAAGAACCGGAAAAGAAATAACAAAATGGCAGAAATAAATCCTTATTTATGAACAATAATATGGAATGTAAATCATCTAAATTATCCAAATGAAAGATGGAGTGGCTGAATAAATTTTAAAAAACCACGCAACCATAATCTGTTGCCTCCAAGAAACACACTTAACCTATAAAGACACACATACACTGAAAATAAAAGGATAAAAAGAAAGATATTCCATGCCAATGGAAACCAAAAACGAGTGAGAGTAGCTATACTTAAATCAGATAAAATATATTTCAAGACATAAACTGTTAATGTAAATGTAAATTAGTACAGCCACTGTGGAAAATGGTATCGAGATTTCTCAAAAAAACAAAAATAGAACTACCATATTATCCAGCAATCCCACTATTAGATATTTATACCAAGGAAAAGAAATCAATATATCAAAGCGATACATGCACTCATATGTCTACTCCAGCACTAGTCTCAATAGCAAAGATATGGAATCAACCTCAATGTCTATCAATGGACAAATGGATTTTAAAATGTGGAATATATACATAATAGAACACTATTCAGCGATTTAAAAGTATGAAATCCTGTCATTTGCAGAAAAATGGATGGAACTGGAGATCACTATGTTAAGTGAAATAAGCCAGTCACAAAAAAGACAAATATCACATGTTCTCACTCATATGTAAAAGATAAAAAAGTTGATCTTAAGGAAGTATAGCATAGAATTATAGATACTAGAGGCTGAGAAGGCATGTGAGGGCAGAGAGATAAGGAGAGTTTCATTAATGCATACAAACATACAATTAGATTGAAGATATAAGTTCTAATGCTGTCTGACCACTTTTTCATTAGGTAACTATGGTTAGGAAAAATGTATTGTATATTTTAAAGTAGTTAGAAGAGAGGACTTGAAATGTTTCTAACACTTGAAATTGATAAATACACAAGGTGACCATACTCTAAATACTTTGACTTGATCATTTCACATTCTATGCATGTAACGAATACATGCATAAATATGTAAAAATTATGCAGCAGTTTGTAAAAGGATGAAGTATTGGTAGATGCTACAACATGCATAAACCTCAATATCATTGTGTTAAATAAAAGAAGCTAGACACAAAAGGTCATATATTGTATTATTCTATTTATGTAAAATATTCAAGGTACACAAATCCATAGAGAACAGATCATATTAGCAATCACTGTGGGCTGAGGCCACAGAGTGGGAAGTGATTCCTTAATACGTAAAAGCTTTCCTCTGGAATTATGAAATTTTTAAAGAACTAGACCAAGATGATGTCGCAGAACATTGAGAAAGTGCTACACGACACTAAACTGTACAGTTTTAATGGTTAACTTTGTGTTACGTGAATTTGACCTCAATAAAAATAATGCACCATCAAAAAAATTTTGGAATTGGACCCAAAAGTAAGATTTTTCTTTTTCTGAAGATGGCAGCGCCTGTGAAGTGTCAGTTGAGAAACAGTCAAATGAGTATTTTCTGCCTGTCAAGTGAACAGGGGAAAAGAGAAAAAGCTGTTCTACAGAGTGACACAGGAAAAAAAAATCCGTAGGCAGGAACATAAACACAAGATGGAAAGAAAAAACAGATGATATTCCAGACTCTAGTTTTATTTCTAGTCCTTCTGACCATGGATTGACTTCCTTTCCTTTCCCTTTTCCTTTCCGTTATTTCTTTTTACTATTTCCGAATCTTTTCTCTTTCTATACAACTTTTATTTTGAGTTCAGAGGGTACATGTGCAGATTTGTGACACAGGTAAATTCCATGTCACAGGGGTTTGATGTACAGATTATTTCATTACCCAGTTAACGAGCATAGTACCCCATAGGTAGTTTTATGATCCTCATCCTTCTTGACCCTCTGCCCTCAAGTAGGCACCAGTGGCTGTTGTTCCCTTTCTTTGTGTCCATGTGTACTTAATGTTTAGCTCCTATTTATAAGTGAGAACACACAGAATTTGATTTTCTGTTGCAGCATTAATTCACTTAGGTAATGACCGAAAGCTCCATCCATGCTGCTGCACAGGATATGATTTTATTCTTTTTTATGACTGCATAGTATTCCATGATGTATATGTATCACGTTTTCTTTATCCAGTCTACCACTGATGGTCATCTAGGTGGATTCCATGTCTTTGCTATTGTGAAAAGTATTGTAATGAACATATGGGTGCATGTGTCTTTATGGTGGAATAATTTCTATTCCTTTGGGTATGTATCTAATAATGGGATTACTAGGTCAAATGGTAGTTCTGTGTTTAGTTTTTTTGAGAAATCCCCAAACTGCTTTCCACGGGGGCTAAACTGTTGACATTTCCACAAGCAGTGAATAGGAATTCCCTTTTCTTTGCAACCTTGCCAGCATCTGTTATTTTCTGACTTTTTAATAATAGTCATTCTGTCTTGTGTAAGATGGTTTTTCGCAGAGGTTTTGATTTGTATTTCTCTAATGATTAGTGATGTTGAGCAGTTTTTCATACGCTTGTTGGCTGTGTGTATGTCCTCTATTCATGTCCTTTGCCCATTTTTAATGGGGTTTTCTCCTTGTTACTTTGCTTAAGTTCCTTATGGATTCTGAATATAAGCCCTTTACTGAATGCATAGTTACAGATGTTTTCTCCCATTCTGTAGGTTGTCTGTTTATTCTGTTAATAGTTTCTTTTGCTCTTTGGAAGCTATTTAGTTTTATAAGATCCTACTTGTGAATTTCTGTTTTTGTTGCAATTACTTTTGGACTCTTCAAATGAAATCTTTGCCAGGGCTTACGTCCAGAATGGTATTTCCTAGGTTTTCTTCTAGGATTTTTGTAGTTTTAGCCTTTATACTTGTCTTTAATCCATTTTGAGTTGATTTTTGTATATGGTGAAAGAAAGGAGTCCAGTTTTATTCTTCTGCGTGTGGCCAGCCAGTTATCTCAGCACCATTTATTAAATAGGAAGTCCTTTCCTCACTGCTTGTTTTTGTAAACTTTGGTAAAGTTCAAATTGTTGTAGCTTTGTGGCTTTATTTTTTGGTCCTCTAATCTGTTCCTTTGGTTTATGTGTCTGTTTTTGTACCAGTACCATGCTGTTTTGGTTACTGTAGCCTTGTAGTATAGTTTGAAGTCAGGTAGTGTGATGCCTTCAGTTTCATTCTTTATGCTTAGGATTACTTTAGCTCTTTAACTATTTGGGATCTTTTTTGGTTCTATATGAATTTTATAATTGTTTAACCCTGTGAAAAATTTCATTGGTAGTATGATAGGAATAGCATTGAATCTATAAAAGTGTTATGTGCAATCTGGCCTATCCTAAGCGTGGAATGTTTTTTCTATTGGTTGGTGTCATTCTGATTTATTTCAGCAATGTTTTGTCATTCTTATTGTAGCAATATTTCACTTCTCTGGTTATCTGTATTGCAAGGTATTTTATTCTTTTTGTGGCTATTGTGAATTGAATTGTGCTCTTGATTTGGCACTCAGCTTGGATGTTATTGGTGCATAGAAATGCTATTAATTTTTGTACATTGATTTTGTATCCTGCAACTTGCTGAAGTTGCTTATCAGATTTAAGATCCTTTGGGCAGAGATGAGGTTTCCTTGGTATAGAATCATATCATTTGTGAAGAAAGATGGTTTAACTTTCTCTCTTCCTACTTAAATGCCTTTTATTTCTTTCTCTCGCCTGATTGCTCTGCCTGCTCATGGATTTCTTAAGACCGCTCTTAATCCTTACAATTAACTTTTTATTTTATTAAAGGAGTTTTTATTTTGTAACTTGTCATAAGAAGTGCCCTATCCAATGTATACTGCAGATGAAGAGTCACTTGGCCAAGAAGCTGACTGCAGCCCAGAGAAGGTATCCCATTTTGAAATTTACTACAAAAATATTGGCTCTTGAGATTTGAATTCACCTCCTTTGAGAATAAAAAAAAACAAAAAGATTCGAAAATACCTTAAGAGTGCCTCTCAATTAGACATAATCTCTACACAATCTCTACCAAATATCAGACTCTTGATTAAATAACTCTAATAATGAAGATTTTGTTATCTTCATGAGAAGATCATTCCATATTTGAATAGCTCTGCCTTTTCAAAACTTACTCTTTATAAGTGAGCAGAAACCTATTCACCCCCAAGTGTTATAATATTTGAAATCACTTGGAAAAAACATGATATTCCTTTCCCAATAACAGCTGTTTATTAATTTGAAGACAATGGCTATATCTCCATTATACTCCCTCCTCTTTCTCCCCTTGTCACTCTCTCTCTCTCTCTCTCTCTCTCTCACACACACACACACACACACACACAGACACACAGTTTTATCTGTATCAAATATGATTTCCAGGCCCAATTCTAGAGCAGTGAAGATTTCACTTAGTGACATCAGACTTGAGTTTGATTCTAGCTTTACCATTCACTCACTTTGAGACTGGACAGTTAGTTAACCTCAGAATCTGTTTCCTCATCTGTGCACTGAATATAATAAGAATGTTCAATAGAAAGGGCTATGGGAAAGATTAAAGAAAATATTTCATGTAAAGAACATGGCACAGCATCTACTAATCTACCACAAGGTAGACACTCAGTAAATACTAACCATCGTTATATTTTCAATGTTATTGCTACTTGTTATTATAATTGCTCTTATCTAGCAACCTAGTTTTATTTGTCAATGCTCCTCAAACTGTAATATACAGCAGAGTAGTATCTCCATGTGCTTGCTATGAAATCAGGCACCATGAGGTTGGTAGATTACTCCCATTTACAGATGAAAAAACTCTGTTCAAGTAGCCAGCGCAAAGTATATGACAAAGAAAGAATCCTAATCCAAGAATTCTGACCCATGCAAGATTGCAACATCTCAATTATGCCTCTTTGGTCATTATTTCCACAAGATGGTGGTCAACAATAGAGAATGGCTTGTCCTCCTATGCTCCTCAATAAACAAATCAAAATGATGTCCCATGGTGGTTAGTCAGTACTTACCCTTATTAACAAAGGCATTTTCCTCCAAAAGGAGAGCTCTCAGTGTTTAAGGAAACTAAATATTTGGAGATAAAAGATATACACTTCATCTGCTAAAGTAGATATCTACAATTAAATAAAACACTTGAAGGCAGTATTAAAGAGGTTTGTTCAGTAGAAATTTAGAGCACAAGATAGGCACTTAATAAATGCTTGAAGAAAATGTGAAGGAAAAACCTTGATGAAAAGGAATCAAAAAATGAGCAGCTTCCTACAACTACTCCACAACTGGAGTCATCATACCCACTTCACATCCCCATATCCACAATTCAGTCATTCCTTTGAAGAAAAGAAAACAAAATTACAGCTGGGCATAGCGGTTCATGCCTGTAATCCTAGCACTTTGGGAGGTTAAGGTGGGCGGATCACCTGAGGTCAGAATTTCAAGACCAGCCTGGCCAATATGGTGAAGCCACATCCCTACTAAGAATACAAAAATTAGCCAGGTGTAGTGGTGCATGCCTGTAATCGCAGGTACTCAGGAGACTGAGGCAGGAGAATCACTTGAACCCGGGAGGTGGAGGTTGCAGTGAGCCGAGATCATGCCACTGAACTCCAGCCTGGGCAACAGGAATGAGATTCCATATCAAAAAATAAATAAAGAAATAGAACAAAATTGCAATGAATTTAAGCTATGTACATAAAAACCTGCAAGTATTTATTATCTTCTATCCTTCCCCAATGTATTAATGAGAATTCTGCATTTTCAGCGTTTCCTACTATGCCTTAGTTCTTTTTCATCTTCAAAAGATGAATTTCAGGCACTCCAGTTCTGTCTCTGACAAATTTTTGACATAGACTTGGCAAATGACAATAAAGACAAATTAAAAAGTAAAGAGAGGGAATTCTTATAGGAAAGACAAATATTTAGTCAATTGAAAGCTGAGATACAGAATCTGAAAGATAAGAGATGAGAAGAAAAATGAAGAGTCACTAAGGCTCAGTTTCTTTGGTTGTTTTGTTGCTGCTAATCAAGTTGAGTTTTCATGTGATAGAGAAGGTTTGAAAAAAGGTTTGGAGTGGCTTCAGAGTGTAAGAGATGTGAGGATTGGAGGAACCAGGAAAAGGGGGATGATCAGAAGATTTTAGTTATAAATTATATCTCTGTTAATCTTTGCCAAGAGATTCAAGTAAAGATTTGAATCACCTTTAATTACTTTAAATATCAAGATTGGTTTCTTTGAAGTTGAATGCATAGAGAACTCCAGACAGCTGGAGTTCCCGTGTTTATTCTGGTTACAGCAACACTGTTGGAGGTATCCACACATACACACACCTTGTTGGCATGAAGGGTACCTAAAATAATATCACCTTTACTGCTTTCTGCTCCAAAGCAGAACCTAGAAAATAAATTATTTTCAATATACTAATAAACTAATATTAAACATATTTTCCCTTGCCACTTTATAAATTTAAATCCCTCATACATCTGCTGCTCTCTATAATTTTCAAATGTCTTTTTAATTTCATTTGAACTTCACAACATTCTTGGAAAGCTAACAAGGGTCATTATCACCATTTTACAAGATGAGGGAAAGGAGGTTCATAGAAGTTGCATGGGTTGCACAAAGTCACCTAGTCACTAAATGGCAGAGCTAGAATTTAACTGTGGTCTCTCACTGCAAGTTCACTGTGCTCCACACCACTCAAATGTACTTTAAATATTCCTTCATGGAGAGTTCTGTGTTACGTATAGGTAAAACCACTGGACTTAAAGCTTGAATATCTTGGTTCCAGACTTGCCCTTTCTATAATGTTGGGTAAGTCATTTTTCTGCTCTGGTTCTGTTTATCAACTTCTTCAGCTGTGTGTATGCTAGAAGTAAAATATTCTGCATTTGTAACGATAATAGCTGTTATTACTGAGGCTTATTTAAGATAGGCACCTCTATTAGGTATACAGATTTATCATCCATTTAATCTTCATAACCTAGCAAATTTTCAGAGAAGTTAAAATATTTTTCCCAAGCTGTCAAATAGCAGAAACAGGATTTGTGCACAGGTCAGAACAATTCTCTTTTTGTAGTACTAAATTGCCTCAAAATCTCTTGCTGAATTAAGAAAATATGTGAGTGGCTATGAGGTTTTCTTCTCTCAGGTATGATGCTGACCTGGTATACTTAATGTACATATTAAATTGATATATGAAAGTTATAATAATAATAATGACAATAATATGCTATCTATAAAATAATTGCTAAGCACATAAATTTATATAAAGTATATGCATTATCATATTTCATCTACGAAACAGCTTTATGTAGTAGGTACGTTTATTACCCACATTTTTAAAAATAGCAAACCAAGAACTAAAAGGAGTAAATTTCCCTACCCTATCCAGTAAGTTGTAGAGCTTGAGTTTACATCTGGTTTTGTCTTCCACAGAATCTATGTTCCTAACAACTGCCTCGTGCTGCCTGAAAAGTGGGGCTTTTCTGTGGTCTCTGTACCTGAGCCTTTGTCTTGAATTTATGTGGGTAGAAGAGTCTCTCTTCTGAATGTAAACAGAGGTCCCTCCTCTCTAATTTCAGTGCCCATTTCTCCATGCCTAATCCCTCTCCTCCATTGCATCTCCTGCCCAAAATTGTTGATGCATTACACTCTTCTTTCCTTTCCCACTGCACTAAACCAGAATGTACTTATTTTTACAGCTTCTATTCCATATCAATAGGAAGAGAAATAAGCTGGAGAAAGTAAAACTTGATAAGACATATTTCTCTTCTTCATGAAATAAAGCCTTCAGAACTTTACATGAGAGAAGAAATAATCACAAAATACCTGTTGAGACAAGCTTTGGGCATCATTCTGGATTGTGTCCATATTTGTGAAATCAACATTCTAAGCAAGTGGTACAGGTTTGGGTACTTAATCTAATTCAGTAGTAGGCCCTTGTCGAACCAAATGTAGGACATTCCAGTCCTTCAACTGGGAGAGAAAGCCCAGGTTTCACTGGCGAAAACCCAGTTTCCAACTGAAACAAGAAGACAAACACTAGAGTTTGCCTCTGAAATTTATGAACACAAACTCACAACCCTCCCCTCAAACATAGGCAAGTAAGCATTTCCAAAATTAGACTTTTATACAGCTCAGACACACCTTTAGCTTCCCAGACCATGTCAGAACCACCAGGTTGACCCCACACCCTCTTCCAGACTCAGAAACTGAGGGCCAGAGACTTGCTCAATATCAAACAACTCTTAAAGACTATACTCCAAATCCCGTGCCCTTTTATTAACCTTTGGTGCTTTCTTTTGGGAAATCTGACAACCGTGGAGTCATCCTGACCAGTGGCTATAGAAAACTACCCTTGACAAAATTCTCCTTCCCTCCTGACTAAAATAGATCCTCAAACTATCATATCCATAATTGGCCTTAGAGAAACTTTCTAACATCGTCCCAAAGTACTGTAACAGAGAGAAAGGAAAAGGAAGGGAAGAAGGAAGGAAGGGAGAGAGGAAAGGAGGGAGAGGAGAGAGAGAGAAAGAAGAAGGAAGGGAGGAAAGAAAGACTGTCAATAATGAGTGTCAGAAATGTGAAATTACATCAATTTGAAAAGATGTTTTACTTGTGATCTCCTTATAAGGAAATAAGGTCCCAAACTTATTTGGGCACTTGTCTTTCTTATCTCCTCCATGGAGAAGCTCCTAAGTTTAGTGTTCTATGTATCACAGATTGGAATATGCTCATGTAGTCCAATATTCTTAAGATCCCATTTGCAGACAAGGTTCAGAAAGCTGAAATGACTTGTTTAAGGCCCTGCAGTATGCCTTTAAAAGAAGGAGGGTTGCAGTCTATGTATTCTCACCCTTGAGGTCCATAATCTATCTATTGCATCATGCTTCCTTGTTCCAGGGGAGGTATAACTTTAGTCCACAGGACTCGAAAACAACCTAAGCTGCATGACGCCAGGGACTGACTGTCTTGTTGACTGAGCAAAAAACAGTAAGAAAAAAAAGTAGGGATGGGAAGTGCTCTTTTCTACTACGTGCCTGCATATTTCTTCTAGAACTGGACCACACTCTTTCTTATCTGTGGAAAAGAAATATGGCTTTTTATTTGGGAGATTAAACCCTTTGCAAGTGCTTACAGAGTCATCACAAAACCCTCTCACTCTTTCCTTCCCCCAACTAGACATTCTTTTCCTCCTTAAACTCTCTCTTCTTTCAACCTCCAGATAATTAACTCACAGATTTCTCCTGCAAGTTACCTTACTGTTTCTTCTCAAATTCACTGCTAAGTACCTCTTCTTATACATAACAGTTTTTTATGGTAATCTATGCACATTTTTTTTTTTGCCTGTTCAAGCCTTTAACTATTCTATGTTTGGGGATATACTCTCAACTCCTTTCTTTCAGTTCCATTTTGCCATCTACCTGTGGGAAAGCTTTACCTAAATGCTGAAGATGCCCCTCAATTTCAATAAGTGTCCAACCGAAATTTACCATCATTCCTCTGATCTTCCTTCTGTGCTCCCTTTTCATGGTAAAGTCACTATAATTTTCCTGCTAATCACTTAGGTTCAAAGACAAGTCTAACAAATTATAGCTTCATAACACTGCTAGGAGTTTTATCCTCTGCTTATTTTCCACTGAGAAAAAAATCATTGTTCAATCCATCTGTTTTCTTGCCTGGGTTAATAGGATACTTTCCTAATTAATTCCCTGCTTCTTGGTTTTTTCCTCTGTGGTTCAATTTACACACACCATCATCTGAATAATATTTCAAAATTACAGTTCTGATCACATTATATTTTTTTAAAATCATGCAAATCTCTGAACAGTCCTTGAAAGGAAAGGAACCATGGATGTGTATCGATGAGGAGGAGAGGGAGGCCAAGTTAACATCCCACCTGTTTTAACTCCATTGGCTATTTTGTTTTTTATCTTACATATCTATTTGTTGGCGGTGAGTGGTATATTTGTCTTCCTTTTTATTCATTTTCTATTACTTTTTTTTAAATTTCGAAGTTAGAGTTAGTACAAGTAGGAGGAAGGGGAAAATGGGATAACAGAAGAGGAGGGACTCATGAAAAGCCTGAGTGACCAAACCAGTCACCAATAGTTTCCAGTCATCAATGGAGAAATTCAAGGGATGAATGGGCATTTCAAAGAACCAGTGTTTCCCGCATGTTCTCACTCATAGGCAGGTGATGAACAATAAGAACACATGGACATAGGGAGGGGAGCACTACACACAGGGGTCTGTTGCGGGCGAAATAGGGGAGGGACAGTGGGAGGTGGGGAGGTAGCATGGGAAGAAAAGCCAGATATAGGTGAAGGTGAGGAAAGCAGCAAATCACACTGCCACGTGTGTACCTATGCAACAATCTTGCATGTACCCCAAAACATAAAATATAATAAAAATTAAAAAAAAAAAGGAAAGGAAAAGGTGGGAATAGTCATCAGAACCCAGAGAATGGGGAAGCCCCCTAGGGAGAGTCACCTGACAGGAGCTATATGACCTTAAGACTAAGGATGCAGCCAAACCCAAGTAATTCCATGCAAAGGCAACCAGGAAAGCTATATCCCAACCATATTTTCATCTCCCCCTTCCATCTCCTACTGGTCCTCCTTATGACAGAACCCAGCTAGAAGCTGGAAGATAAGGAAGCCTTTTGTTGCTGTCCTTAAAGGTCAACCTTCTTCTTCCCCTTCTTGAGACAACACAGGGTGGAAAGAAGCGGAGAGTGGGTCTGTGAAATAAATAGGAGGTGTTCTGCCCATCAGGAAATTCTCCTGCAATCAGATGTTCTGGTCTGCTGCCCAAATTGGCATTTGGGCAACATACCCTACTTGTTTGAGTCTGTTTTCTTAGAAATAAAGGGCATTGGCTTAGCTCAGTGTTTTCTGAAGTGTGGTGCTAGAACTCTGCTCCTGTACCACAGGGGCTTCTTGGGGTGGGAAGATAGAGAGGCCAAATGGTGGGTTCTTGCCTCATTCCCCATTACACTCCCTAGTAAGTCAGTAAGTAACGTGCTAAATTATTCTGAAGAGTGTCAAATTATTTATCTCAGGCTTGCTGTATTTTTGAGACATTGTCTAGACCAACATATATGATCATGACAAAGGAAGAAACTATACGTATGCTTCTAATTAATTTAAATACAAACGTAAGGTGTGTGTGTGTGTACTTATAGGTATATTAGTGATGAAAAACAGAAGTATTTTTAGAGTTGAGAAAATAAAAGCTTAAGAAGATTAACTCTAACTTGCTTATGTTTAAGAGGGCAAATATATGGTGGAGTCATGGTTCAAACCTAGGTTTGTCTTATTCCAAAAACAATGCCACCAACGAACATGAAAACTGAAAAGAAAAGAAAAGGGTATACCTACTTAGGCACACACATTTATATATTTACATATTGTTTTAGTATGTCTCAGGTTTACTGCATTTTCATTAGCTTTCCCAGGTTTAAAGTTCTGCCCTTCTGCAAGCTGCCTTTGCCAGAGTCCACTTCATCATGTGATGTCTTTCAACAGAGCACAAAAGACAGATCACATGGCAGATGAGCAAAAACTATTATCATTGGATTTATGCCACATTTGAAATAGCTATCTGTCCAATTTTTTCCCCCAACCTATAAAAGAGAGTTTTATGTTATCAATAGGTAAAGATTCAGCTTTTGAAGATTTTCTTACTCCATGACTGCCTGTTTTTTCTCAATGGGAAATGAGGCTTTTGAAGGCTCTTTTAGAGGTCTGTATGTTCACAGTTCAGAGAAAACAAAGGTCAGTGAGTCTGAGCAGTCACAGAGCCTTAGGAACTTCAGGGGGTTTTGCAGGGTGGGTATGAAAATTTTCACATCCATTCTGTGTAAAGTTCTGTAAAGCAGGCCCTTGTCCATCTAAGAAAATATCAAATGTAATCTTAGAAATTGAGTGCTTAGGGGGTGTTTTCTGGTGTCTTTAAATTACTGGGCCCAAAATGCCTCATTCAACAAATATTTATACATTAATAAATATGTGCCATGCTAGGTGATAATGATGGGAAATAATGAAAAATACATTTTATAAACAAATGATGGTTATTAAAATACAATGAAATAATTGACACAGTGTGGACTTGGTATAAAGAACAGTGGGAGTGGAGAATGAATTTTTATTTCTGCCTGGGATGAGGGACATTTCCATAAGGATGAAAATTTTGACCTGAGACTAAAAGATGAGTACGTTTTTACCTGATAGACAATGAGGTGGGGTATTTCAGGCAAAGGAAACTGTATATGCAAAGTTACAGAGGTATGAAATGGGACAGGTGATTTAAAGACTAACAAGAAGTTTGATATGCTTACGATATATGTTGTAAGCAAGGCAGTAATAGAAGTGAAGCTGGGTTGGTAGGTAGCAGCCAGATCACGATGGATTTTAATTGGCAAGTAGAAGAGTTTCCATTTTATCCTACATGGCTTATGATTTCAAAACAAATCTGCACATATGCTCAGGGATACACACATGCAGGGTATGTACATGATGTTATGCTAAATAAAGCATATATTCCTGGAGCACTAATTTTATTAGAAATATTAGAAGAGACTTTTTAAAATTAATTGACATATAATAATAGTTGTACATATTTATGGGGTGCTTGTGATATTTTGATATATGCATACAATGTGAAATGATCAAATCAGGGTACTTAGGATGTCCACCACCTCAAATAAGTATCATTTCTTTTTGTAGGAAACATTTCTACTCTTCCAGCTATTTTGAAATACATAATGGTTTACTGTCACCCTACTGTGCTATGAAACAGTAGAACTTATCCTTCTATCTAACTATGTGTTTGTAACCAATAAACAATCTCTATTCATTTCCCTCCCCTTTTTCCCAGCCTCTGGTAACCATCATTCTACTCTTCCTCCATGAAATCAACTATTTCAGCTCTCACATATGAGTGAGAACATGCAATATTTATCTTTCTGCACCTGGCTTGTTTCACTAAATATGATGACCTCCATTTCCACCTACATTGCTGCAAATGACAGAACTTTATTTTGTGGCTGAATAATATTCCATTGTGTTTATATGCCACATTTTCTTTATCTATTCTTCCATCAATGGCCATGTATGTTCATTCCATATCTTTGCTATTGTGAACAGTATCGCAATAAACATGTGAGTGCAGGTATCTCTTCGATAAACACATTTTTTTTTCCTTTAGATAAATACATAGTAGTGATATTGTGGGATCATATGGTAGTTCTATTTTTAGTTTTTTGAGAAATCTCTATATTGTTTTTCACAGTAGTTGTGCTAACTTATATTCCCATCAACAGAGTATAAGAATTTCCTCTCCTCTGCACCTCACCCGCATCTGTTTTTTTGTGTGTGTTTTTAATATAAGTAGCCACTCTAATTGGGATAAAATGATATCTCATTGTGGTTTTGATTTGCATTTCCTTGATGATTAGAGATGCTGAATATTTTTCATGTACCACTTTGTATGTCTTTTGAGAAATGTCTATTCATGTCCTTAGCCTACTTTTTAATAAGATTATTTATTTTACTATTGTTGAGCTGTTTGAGCTCCTTGTATATTCTGGATACTAGTGCCTTTTAAAGGTATAGCTTGCAAATATTTTCTACCATTCAATGGGTTTTCTCTTCACCTCGTTCATTGTTTCTTTTTTTGTGAAGAAGCTTTTAGTTTAATATGATCTCATTTGTCTTTTGGGGTTATAGTTATCTGTGCTTTTGAAGTCTTAACCATGAAATCATTGACTAGACCAGTATCCCGAATATTTCCCCTGTGTTTTCTTCTAGTAGTTTTATAGTTTTGAGTCTTACATTTAAATCTTTAATCCATTTTAAGTTGATTTGTATATAGGATGAGAGATAGGGGTCCAGTTTTCTTCTTCTACACAAGGATATAGTTTTCCAACACATTTATTAAAGAGGGTGTTCTTTCCCCAATGTATCTTTTTGGCGTCTTTGTCAAAAATCAGTTGGCTTTAAATATATGTATTTATTTCTGGGTGGTTCTCTATTCTGTCCTACTGGCATATGTGCTTGTTTTTATGCAAATAAAATGCTAGTTTGATTACTACAGCTTTGTGGTATATTTTGAGGTCAGGTAGTGTGATGCTTCTAGCTTTGTTCTTTTTACTCAGGATTGCTTTGGCTATTCTGGCTCTTTTTCATATGTTACATATGAATTTTAGAATTGTTTTTTCTATTTATGTGAAAATTACATTGGTATTTTGGTAGATATTGCATTAAATTTGTTGGTTGCTGTGGGTACTATGGTCATTTTTGCAATATTAATTCTTCCAACCCATGAGCATAGGATGTCTTTCCATTTGCTTGTGTCTTTTTCATTTTTTTCCATCAGCATTTTGTAGTTTCTGTTGTGGAGGTAGGTTTTTCAGCTCCTTGGTTATTTTTAGGAATTCTATTTTTGTAGCTATTGTAAATGGGATTGGTTTCTTGATTTCTTTTTCAACTAGATCATTTATAAAAACACTATTGATTTTTTATGTTTAAGAGTTCTTTAGTAGTCTTTAGATTTTTCTATCTATAAGATTATGTCATCTGCATAGAGGCAATTTGACTTCTCTTTTTCCAATTTGAATGCTTTTTATTTCTTTCTCTTGTCTGATTGCTCTGCATAGACTTTCTAGTACAGTATTGGATAAGAGTAGTGAAAGGGGGCATCATTACTTTGTTCCAGTTCTTAGAGAAAAGGCTTTTAGCTTTTCCCCATTTAGTACAATATTAGCTGTGAGACTGTCATATATGGTCTTAATTATGTTAAAGTGTTTTCCTTCTATGCCTAATTTGTTGAAGGTTTTTATCAAGAAGCAATATTGAATTTTATCAAATGCTATTTCAGCATCTATTGAGATGCACATATGGTTTTTGTCCTTCATTTTTTTGATGTGGTGTATTGTGTTTACTGATTTGCATATATTAAACCATTCTTGCATCCCTGGGATAAATGCCACTTGATCTGTTTTCAGTTTGCTAGCATTTTAATGAGCATTGTTGCATCTATGATCATTAGGAATATGGGCCTGTAGTTTTCTTTTTTCTGTTATGTCTTGTTTTGGTGTCAGGATAATGTTAGCCTCATTTGAGTTAGAAAAAATTTTCTTTTCTTCAATTGTTTAGAATCGTTTGAGAACTAGTGTTAGTTCTTCTTTAAGTCTGGTAGTATTTCTCAGTAAAGCCTTTCACTCTTGGGCTTTCCTTTGCTGGGAGACTTGATTGCTGATTCAATCTCATTACTAGCTATTGGTCTATTCAGTTTTTCTATTTATTCATGGTTCATTCTTGGTATGTTGTATGTTTTTAGAAATTCATCCACTTTTTCTAGGTTTTCTCATTTGTTAGCATATGGTTGTTCATGATAGCTAATGATTCTGTATAATTTTGTATTGTCAGTTGTAATATCTCCATTTTTGATTTATCTGGGTTTTCTTTTTCTTGGCCAGGCTAGCTAGCAGTTCATCAATTTTGTTTACCTTTTCAAAAATCAATCTTTTGTTTTGTTGATCCTTTGTATTGCTTTTTTTAGTATCTATTTGATTGAGTTCTGCTCTGATTTTTCTTTTTTTCCTTCTGCTAATTTTATATTTGGTTTGCTGTTTTTTAGTTTCCTGAGTTGTGTCATTAGGTTATTTGAAATCTTCCTACTTTTTGATGTAGGAATTTACTGCTATAAACCTCCCTCTCAGCACTTCTTTTGCTGTGTATTCTAGGCTTTGGAATGTTGTGTTTCTATTTTCATTTATTTCAATAAATTTTCAGCTTTTTTCTTAATTTCTTCGTTGATCCAGTGGTCATTCAGGAGCATGTTGTTTAATTTTTGTATGTTTGTATAGTTTCCAACATTCCTCTTGGTATTAATTTCTGGTTTTATTCCATTGTGGTCTTAGATTTTGTTTTTTAAAAATCTGTTGACACTGTTTTATGGCCTAATATATATTCTATCCTGGAGAATGTTCCATGTGCTGATAAGAAGAATGAGTATTCTACATTTGTTAGATGCTATGTTCTGTAAATGTCTATTATGTCCAATTGGTCTAATGTGCAGTTCAAATTCAATGTTTCTTTATTGATTTTCTGTCTCTATAACCTATCCAATGCTGAAAGTGGGGATGTTAAAGTCCCTAACTATTATTGTAATGAAGCTTATCTCTCCTTTTAAATCTAATAATATTTGCTTTGTATAACAGAGTGTTTGGTGTTTGGTGCATATATAATTAGAATTGTTATATTATCTTGCTGAATTGATCTTTTTATCATTAGTGACCTTCTTTGTCTTTTTGTTTTTAGTTTTTTACTTAAATTCTGTTTTATTTGATGTAATTCCTACTTGCTTTTGGTTTCCATTTACATGGCACATCTTTTTCCATTTCTTCACTTCTCAGTTCATATGTGTCATTACTGATGAAATGAGTTTATTGTAGGTAGCATCTAGTTGGCTCATGTGTTTTCTTAAAAAATCCATTCAGTTAGTCTATATATTTTAAGTGTGGAATTTAATCCATTTACATTCAAAGTTATTATTGATAAGTAAGGACTTATTCCTGTCACTTTATTAATTGTTTTCTGGATGTTTCAAAGAAAACCCATCTTCATTTCTTCCTTTCTTATTGTTTATCATTGCAGTTTGGCATTTTTCTTTAGTAGTAACATTTGACTCCTTTTTATTTCCCACTTGTGTGTCTGTTCTGGCAGTGAGTTTTATCCCTTCATGTGTTTTCATGATAGCAGATATCATCCTTTTGCTTTTAGATACAGAACTCCCATAAACATTTCTTGTAGGACTTGTCTAGTGGTGATTAATTCTCTCAGTTTCTGTGAGTCTAGAAAAGATTATATGTCCCCTTTATTTTTGAAGGATATCTTTGCTGAGTATAGTATTCTTTGTTGAGAAGTTTCATTTTTCTTTCTTTCAACACATTGTATGTATCATCCCATTTTCTCCTGGCCTGTAAGGTTTCTGCTGAGAAATCTGCTGTTAGTCTTATCAGGATTCCCTTATGTGTGACTTGACATTTTTCTCTTGTTGTTTTTAAAATTCTCTCTTCATTTATGACTTTTGACAGTTTGACTATAACATTCCTTAAAGAAGACCTTTTTGGGTTGAATCTATTTGGGAATCTATGAGCTGCCTCTATCTTTAAGTTATATCTCTTGCAAGACTTGGGATGTTTCCAGTTATTATTTCATTAAATAGCTTTTCTAAGGCTGTGGTTTACTCTTTACCTTCTGGGACACAAAAAATTTGAATCCTTTGTCACTTTATAATGTCTCATCTTTCATGTAAGCATTCTTCATTCTTTTTTATTCTTTTTTCTTTTTTGTTCTCATTAGGTTTTTAAAAAACTGTTATTTTAGGTTCGGGCATACATAAGAAGGTTTGTTATACAGGTAAACGTGTCACAGGGGTTTGTTTTACAGTTAATTTCATCACTCTGGTATTAATCCTAATACTCAATAGTTATTTTTTTCTGTTCCTCTCCCTCCATCCACCCTCCACCCTCAAGTAGATCCAAGTGTCTGTTGTTGCATTCTTTGTGTTCATGAGTTCTCATCACTTAGTTCCCACTTACAAGTGAGAACAAGCAGTATTTGGTTCCTTGTTATTTTAAAGGGCCTATTCTCAAGTTCAGAAATTTTTTCTGCTGCTCGATCTAGTCTATTACAGATTCTCTTTATTGTATTTCTTATTTCATTAATTGAATTCTTCAGTTCCAGAATTTCTATTTGGTTCTTTTTTATGATATTTATCTTTTGGTTGAATTTCTCATTCAGATCACAAATTGTTTTCCTGATTCATTTGTATCGTTTATCTGTGTTCTCCTATATGTTACTGTTTCTTTAATATCATTATTTTGAATCCTTTTTCAGACTTTATAAATTTTCTTTCCTTTGGATTCTATTACCAGATAATTATGTGTTCCTTTGGAGATATCATGTTTCCTTGTCTTTTTTCATGTTTCTTGTGTTCTCATGTTGATATCTGAACATATGGTGCAATATGTATGTCTTCCAATTTCATAGACTGGCTTTCATAAGAAAAGACTTTTTTTTTCCCTATACCTATATTTATAGAATTGGTTGGATGGGGTGTTTCAGTTTTGACTCTGAATGGGTGCAGTAGTGTAGTCTCCGTAAGATTTATTTGGATGTAATCAGTGTCAGGGATGTCTGTGAGTGACTCAGTAGATTAGACTGTGGTTGTTAATAGAGAATATGTTGAGGCTTTGTTGAGAATGGGGATACCAGGTGGGCTGGTCCTCAGGCATCAGTGGTGGTAGTGCCAAGCAGGGCAGCCCTGTCCTCAGGATCTTGGATGGCCTGCTCAGACACAGGTCTCAGTGGTAGTGAGCAGGACAGGCGGACCCTCAGACTCCCAGACAACATGTTTGGAGATTAATTATTTTTATACTATGATATTATTGATACATGTTCCATTTCTTTTAAAGTAAAACTTGGAGAGAATACATATAAATGTGTTCATTTATATGTGGTGGTTAATTAGGAAATGTCATACTTTTATGTCATGAGGAACCAGTAGGATTACTGCTACAGTTGAATCATTGTAACCAGAAGAAAAAAATGAAGTATATAGTTATCCCTTGATATTCATAGAGGACTGGTTCCAAGACTCCCTCCCACAATACCAAAATCTGCAATTCTTGAGCCCCTTATACAAAATTGTTTAATGTTTGCATATACTACATATACAAAGGTTTAAAATGTGCATATCCTCACATATGCTTTAAATCATGTCTAGATTATTTACAGTACCTAATAAAATGCCTACATATTACTTCATTTATGTGAATGCAGTGTAGTACTTTTCACATGACAAATACCAGTTTTGCTTTTCAGAACTGTGTGGAAATTTTCTTTAGAACATGTTTGATCTGTGGTTGGTTGAATCCATGAATGTAGAACCAATGAATGTAGAGGGCCAACTGTACTAATGTCTATTGATTTAGAAATATGGTTTAGAATTTCTTGGTGAACAGTAGACACTGGTAAAGGTAGTCTGTTCATTTAGGAATCAGTTTTTAAAAATTTGATAAAGAAAAATAGATTTTTAAAAATCTATCCAACTTCTCTGTATTTCACCAAGTATTTTATCAAATTTTAACTACTCAAAGTTCTACTTGAAATGACTTTCCCAAAAATTCAGAAGACCTTAAAATTGAGGAAGAGGAAGTTGTGGACAATTTTAGTAGCACTCTTTATTTACATTTGTAAAGTATGATAATTTTTGTTCATATTTTTCATCAGAAAGCATAAACTTGAATCAAGGAAATATGTGTAAAGTGATGAGAGAAATTCAAAACAACCTAAAAATCACAGAGAACTATGAGAGACTCTGAACCTCTACACAAGAAATTTGACAATGAAGAATATAATAGCATCTGAAAGTAAAATATGTATTTAAATATATATTTTTTTGAGATGGAGTTTCATTCTTGCTGCCCAGGCTGAAGTGCAATGGCATGATCTCAGCTCACTGCAACCCACGCCTCCTGGGTTCAAGTGATTCTCCTACCTCAGCCTCCCGAGTAGCTGAGATTACAGACATCTGCCACCATGCCCAGCTAATTTTTTGTATTTCTAGTAAAGACAGGGTTTCACCATGTTGACCAGGCTGATCTCAAACTCCTGACCTCAGGTGATCTGCCTGCCTCAGCCTGCCAAAGTGCTAGGATTACAAGTGTGAGCCACCATGCATGGCCTATGTAATTCTTTAAATGATGAATTTATTATTACTAAGATAAAAACTAACATGATCTTGACATTTCTGAAAAAAGAAGGATACCTAATTACAATATCAGAACAAAATAGTTCTTCAGGAAATATCAAAAAGAGATGCTATAGTACATCAAAAGATATATCAAAAAGGAGTGTATGTGTGTCAAACAAAATATATGTTTGTTTATACAAATGGTAAGAGACAGAACTATATAACAATTAGATTCAATAGTACTTACAGATTTTAACTCATCATTCTTAGATATATCCACATCAAGCATATTAAAGATAGCTAAAGGTATTAAAAATAGGAATAACATGATCTAATAAACTCAAATTTTATATCTGTATCTATTTGTATATGTATATCTTTATACAAAATGCATAGAGAAATCACATTCTCTTTGTGGAATAGTCACATGAAACATTTATAAAACAGAATCTCTACAAAAATCAGCCAAATACTAAAGCACATACAAACACACAAACCTCAATCAATTCCAAAAGATTAACATCATAATGATTATCTTCTAAATTCACAATCTACTATATTCAGGAATCAATGATGAATAACAAAAAAGATATTTTAAAAAATCCTCATATACCTGAAAAACAAAACACATGCTTCTGAAAAGCCCTTGAGAAAAATAGGTAATCATAAGGAAAATTGTGGAATAGTTGAAACTGAATAAATATGAATGTAATAGTATACTAAGGGTCATAGTTGAAGTAGTAGTTGAAATAAAATGTATAGTTTTAAACATCCTTGTCAAATTCAAAGATAAAATAAGAATGAATAAGATAACCATTTAACTAAGGAAGGTAGAAAATCCAGTTTATGCAATTCATGAAAAACATAAAATGTAAAAATTGGAGCAAAAAAGAGGAATCTATGTATAGATATATAATTACAAAATAAATTAAAATAGTAATTAGAGATTTATAATTCCCAAAATTGTTCTAAACATAAATAACTTTAAACAAAATTTCTTCCAAATTTTTGGGAAATAGGTCACTCATTTCTTTTTTGGTTCTCTATCACAAGTTATCAAGTGAAGATAGCTCTCATTTTTAAAATATTGTTTCACAAAACAAAGGGAAAGAAAAACTGCCCAACTCATTTTAGGTGTTAGTGTAATCTTAATTTCACTAGAATATTATGAAAGCATTACCTGAAATTATATGTAATAATTTTATCAAAAATATTAGTCAATTAAATACAAATATGTATTAAAAATAATTCATTGTGAACAAGTAGGTTCATTTCACAAATGGACAATGGTTTATCATTAAAAAAATCTATCAGTGTAATATATTAATCAATTAAAAGAAAAATCCATGCTTATCTAAATTGGTTTTTAAAGTTTGACACCATAGTCATGGCATTTTGCTTGTTTGTTTGTTTGTTTTGAGACGGAGTCTCTGTCACCCAGGCTGGAGTGCAATGATGCAATCCCAGCTCACTGCAACCTCTGCCTCCCAGGTTCAAGCAATTCTCCTGCTTCACCCTTCCTAGTAGCTGGCACTACAGGTGCATGCCACCATACCTGGCTAGTATTTTGTATTTTTAGTAGAGACAGGGTTTCACCATGCTGGGCAAGCTGGTCTCAAACTCCTGACCTTGTGATCTGCCCGCCTTGGCCTCCCAAAGAGCTGGGATTATAGGCATGAGCCACCACACCTGGCCTCATGGTTATTTTTAATTAGTATTCTCAAAAAAAAAAAAAAAAAGAAAAGAAAAATGAAAAGGATCTCCTATGCTCAGCCAAAATAGGATAAGAATTGTAGTTCCCCTTCCTGTTTTAAAGAACTGGTAAAATAAGACAAAATATATAAAAGATGGGTTTCTCAGATATTGGGAAATGAGCAGCACATATTTCTGCTCTCTGAGAGAAGAGAAACAAACAGAAACAAACATAGCCTTCCCATGAGGTAGGTTTCAGACACCAATATAGGAAGGTGAAATTCAGACAGAACCCAATAGTCTTATTGAGTTGAAGGGACAGAGATCATAGTTTGGGGAGGCTAAGGTGTCTGGAATTTGCATGGCAGAATACTGAATACGAGAGTTGCAGAGAGAGAAAGGAAAAGGGATAAGGAATAAAAGAGTAAGAGTGAGAGAAAGAGACAGAGAGAGAGAGAGAGAGTGTGTGTGTGTGTGTGTGTGTGTGTTCCCCACAGGTCTTTTGCAGGCTGTTGACATGTACATGTATGAGAAGAGACTAAATGTGAAACCAGTGAAGGAGTCACTAGAAATTGTAAATAGGACTATCTCCAAAGCTTTGACAGAGCTAGAAATAGTTTGTGTATCTAACTGAAGGATGGAAAAATCTCAAAATACAGAGAGTATTGGGTAGACTCCTCAATAAAGTATTGTTCTAGTAATAAGGTTACACTAAAGGCTGCTTTGGTTATGTCTTATTAATATTTTGAGGCAAGCCTCAAAATAACCCAACAGATTCCAATTAACTGCACAGGAAAACCTGACATTATCTAAAAGTCAACAGAATGAATCAACTAACAATGTAAAATGCACAATGTTTAGAACCAACAAAAATTTACCTAGTATATATTCACCCAAGAGAAATTAAAACACATGTTCACACAAATATATGTACTCAATTATCAATGAGCTTTAGTCATGATAGCCCAAAAACTGGGGGGGAAAAGACCCAAACATCCATTGATATAATAAATGGATAAACAGAAGGTGGTATGTCCATAAAATGGACTAGTACTCTGCAATAAAAAGAAACACAGTGTTGAAAAAAGCCAACAATGAACAAATCTCAAAAACATTTGTGGTAAATAAAGTAACCAGACACAAAAGTCTACACACTAAGTGGTTTCATTTATACAAAATTCCAAGAAAAGCAAAATCATAGTAATGACAGTGATTTCCAGGGCTCGAGGGTTGAGGAAATGAGTTGAAGACAGAGGACATTAGAAAACTTTTGTGGGTAAAGAAAAGATTATCACAATTGAGTTAACAGATAATATTGTTGTATACATCTTTCAAAACTTGTCAAAGTATGGACTTAAAACTTAAAAATTTACCAGGTATAAAAAGAACAAAAATATGACCCATAACCAGAAAAAATCCATAGATATAAACGGATCCAATAGTAATACAGATGGTAGAAGTAGCCAACAAGAACTTTAAAACAGCTATTAAAAATATAGCATGGGCCAGGCATGGTGGCTCACACCTGTAATCCCAGCACTTTGGGAGACTGAGGCAGGTGGATTGGTTGGGAAACATGGTGAAACCTTGTCTCTACAAAAAATACAAAAATTAGCCCAGCATGGTGGTACATACCTGCGGTCCCAGCTACTTGGAAGGCTAAGACGAGAAAATTGCTTGAGCCCAGGAGGTCAAAGCTTCAGTAAGTTGAAATTGTGCTACTGCACATCAGCCTGCTGACAGAGCTAGAACCTATTTCAAATACACACACACACACACACACACACACACACACACACACAGATACATATATATGTGTGTGTGTGTGTGTGTATACATACATATATATTTAATCTGCACTATAAGAAATGTTAAAGGAAGTTCTTCAAGGAAAAGAAAAAAAAACACAGACTGAAATTTTGATCTACATAAAGAAATAAAGAGCTCTAGAAATGGGAAATATGTCAGTAAATCTAAAAGTTATTTTTTCCAAAAATTTGAAACTCTTTAAAAGCAAATACTCTTTAAAAGATAATAGATGAAAGGAGGATCCAAGATGGCCAATTAGACACAACTCCAGCACACAACACCCAGCGAGAGAGACACAGAAATCCAGAGGTCTCCTAGCTCCAACCGAGGTATCAGGTACATTTCAACGGGTCTGGTATGAGGGTGAGCAAAGCCCACTCAGGGCAGACCGAGGCAGGGAGGGGTGCTGCTTCACCCAGAAAGTGCATCTGACCAGCGAGTCAGAGGCTCCACTCTGGCGCTCCAGTCCAGATACAGCACTTCCCCCAAAGACTCAGCAATAGAGAGAACAGGAGATCTTTGCCAGTCAAGCCCCAGGAATTACAAGCACGGAGTTGAATAAGAGCCTGCGGACTGAACTATCACCCCCTCCCTCCACCCAGAAAAGAGGGAGCTGTAAGTGGGAGCAGCTGAGTGGACCCTTACCCTATGACCAGGGAGAGAGGAAGCTGAAAGGGGGGGACAACCAGGTGTGGCTGGGCGGGTCCCTACCCTCCCCTAAAAAACTCAGAGGGCTGAAGCTCTGACTCTAGTGGGTTGTGCGGCCAGTGCCACAGTCTAAGATGAACGCTGAATGGTCCAGCCCACTGGAGGAAGGGCACAACCCACCACTAGAGGGGTGGGACTGGGTACATGTTTTAACAAAAGCACAGAAAGCCTATGTAGCACTGGGACAGCATTCTTGACAACCCAGCAGCCCTACAGGTCAGCAAAAGAGGCAGGCCTAATCTCCCAGTATAAACAAAAAAGACACAGGAAGCTTCCCTAGTAACCTGAAGGAGTCCCTAGAAACCCAGTAGCACCTCCACAGGCAGATAAGTGACCTCATCAAGCAGCTCCCTGACACCACAGCC
>CAUYLG010013483.1:0-19441 GCA_963573385.1 Cacajao melanocephalus
GCAGAAACCCTACAAACTAGAAGAGAGTGGGGGTCAATATTCAATATCCTCAAAGAAAAGAATTTTCAACCCAGAATCTCATATCCAGCCAAACTAAGCTTCATAACTGAAGGAAAAATAAGATTTTTCGTGAACAAGCAAGTACTCAGAGATTTTATCACCACCAGGCCTGCTTTACAAGAGCTTCTGAAAGAAGCACTACATACAGAAAGGAACAAAGTATCAGCCATCCCAAAAACTTACCAAAAGCTAAAGAGTATTACCATAATGAAGAATCTGTATCAACTAATGGGCAAAACAGCCAGCTAGCATTAAATGACAATATTAAACTCATATATATTTATATTAATCCTAAATTTAAACGGATTAAATGCCCCAATCAAAGACACAGACAGGCAAATTGAATAAAAAGTCAAAACCCATCGGTACGCTGTATCCAGATCTATCTCACAAGCAAGGACATACAAAGACTCAAAACAAAGGGATGGAGGAAGATTCACCAATCAAATGGAGAGCAAAAAAAAAAAAACCACCAGGAGTTGTAATTTTCGTCTCTGACAAAACAGACTTTAATAGTAATAGAAACTAAAAGAAACAAGGACATTACATAATGGTAAAAGGATCAATGCAACAAGAAGAGCTAATGATGATCATAAATATATATACACGCAATATAGGAGCACCTAGATACATAAGACAAGTTCTTAATGACTTATAAAGAGACTTAGACTCCTGCACAGTAACAGCGGGAGACTTCAACACCACATTGTTAACATTAGACAGATCAATGAGATAGGGAATTAACAAGGACATTTATGACTTGAACTCAGACCTGGAACAAGTAAACTCAGTAAATATCTATGGAATTCTCCACCCCAAATGCACAAAACATATATTTTCCTCAGTATTATATTATACCTATTCTAAAAGTGACCACATAATTGGAAATAAATTGCTTTTCAGCAATTGCATAGTATTTCACAGATTTAAATGAAATATTGGTTGGCTGTTTGTTATTTTCTTCTCTTATTCCTTCCTGTCTCCATTGTTAAGCACAATTATTGGCATAAAAGAGGTCTTTAATACCTATTTTTAGATTGCATTCCAGCCTGGGCAATAGAACAAGACTCCTGTTCTCTCTCCCTCTTTCTCTTCCTCTTTCTTTCTTAAAAAAAAAAAAAAAAAAAAAAAAGTGGTGCTGCAACAACTGTTTACCTATATGGAAAAAATTTAACTGGATTTCTACCCAAAACCATGTATGAAAATCAATTCCAGATGGACTAAAAATTTAACTGGGAAAGGCACACTTAAATGTTTAGAAGAGATTATTTTTATGACTTAAGAGTACAGAAAAGTTTCCTGAAAAAGATGGAAAACACCAACATTAAGAAAAAAAAAAAAAAAAGTCTGGACGTGGTGGCTCACACCTGTAATCCCAGCATTTTGGAAGGCCGAGGCAGGCGGGCTGTCTGAGCTCAGGAGTTTGAGACCAGCCTGGGCAACACTGTGAAACCCTGTCTCCACTAAAACACAAAAAATTAGCCGGGCGTGGTGGCACACATCTGTAGTCCCAGCTACTCGGGAGGCTGAGGCAAGAGAATCACTTGAACCTGGGAGGTGAAGGTTGCAGTGAGCCAAGATCACACCATCGCACTCCAGGCTGGACAACAGAGTGAGACGGTTTCAAAAAGAAAAGAAAGAAAGGCTGAAATGCAGTGGCACATGCCAGTAGTTCCAAAGCTTTGGGAGGCCAAGGTAGGAGAATTCTTTGAGCCCAGGAGTTCAAGATCAGCCTGGGCAACATAGTGAGACACGCAGCCCTACAAGAAAAAAAAATTAAGTTAGCTAGGCACAGTGGGGAAATTCAGTTAGCTAGACTATATGCTTATAGTCCGTTACTTGGAAGGGTGAAGTGGGAGGATCACTTGAGCCCAGAAGGTCAAGGCTGCAGTGAGCCGTGATTGCACCACTGCACTCCAGCCTGGGTTACAAAGCAAGATCCTGTCTCAAAAGAAAAAAAAAACTCTGAAAATTTTTACTATGTTAAAATTGATAATCTCTGTTTATCAAGATATCATAAAGTAAAAAGGCAAGCCATCAACTGAAAGTATTTTCAACGCATTTAAGTAACAAAGAATTTGTATCCAGGATATATAAACAATAATAAGAAAAAGACCACTCAACAGCCTTGACAAGATCTGCAGGGGAGAGAGAGTTTTGGAGTTTTGAGTCCTGCCAATTTACAGGGGTTGTCAGGAGGGGCTTGCTACAAATATGGGATTTCCCCAGATCTAGCCTAACAAAGCCTAAAAATAATTCTACACAAATTCAAAGCAATCAGCCAGTAATTGAACTACCTGCTAGAACAAAAATTATCACTCTTTGGAGGAAGAAAACAAAATTCAAGGTCTCTACAATGTATTAAATATCAGCACCAATTTCCAGCATACAATCCAAGACTATTATACATGAAAAGAAAAAAACAGGAAAATGTGACCTTGAGATGGCACAGGTATATATGATTTAGCACACAACTTTAAGCAGCTATAAGTATGTTCAGGACTTAAAGAAGCATATGGCATTAATAAGCAAAAAGATAGGTAATACCAGCTATGAAACAGAAAATGTATTTTATTTTTTATTTTTATTTTTTGAGACAGGGTCTCACTCTGTCACCGGGCTGGAGGTAGTGGTATGATCACAGCTCACTGCAACCTCAAACTCCTAGGCTCAAGCAATCCTCCCACCTCAGGCTCCTAGTAGCTGGGACTACATGCTTATGTCATCATGCCTAGCTAATTCTGCTTATTTTTTGTAGATAGGTGTCTAGCTGTGTTTCCAGGCTGGTCCCAAACTCCTAGCTTCAAGTGATCCTCCTGCCTCAGCCTTCCAAAGTGCTGGGATTACAAGCATAAGCCACCATGCTCAGCCCCAGAAAAAAAATTTTAAACATCCAAATGAAAATTGTAGACTTGAAAAGAACAATAACTGAAATGAAAAATTTACTGTATGGACTTGACAGAAGAAAGGGTTAGCAAACTTGAAGACAGGCCAATAAAAGGTATCCAATCTTTAAAAGAAAAAGAACAAAATTCAAGAAAAGTAAACTGAGAGCTAGGTGTGATGGCTCCTGCCTGTAATCTCAGCTACTTAGGAAGCTGAGGCGGGAGGACCACTGTAGCCTGGGAGTTTGAGACCTCCTGGGCAACAGAATGAGACTCCATCAGGAAGGAAGGGAAGGGAAGGGAAGGGAAGGGAAGGGGAAGAGAGGGGAGGGGAGGGGAGGGGAGGGAAAAGGAAGGAAAGAAAAAGGAAGGAAGGAAGGAAAAAGAAAGTGAACTGGGCCTCAGGAATTTATAAAAATTACCAGTCTCACCTACATTAAAAGGAGTCCCAGAGGGAGGATGAAAGTGGAACAGATAGTTACATGAGGAAGGAATGGCCCAAAGTTTTCCAAATTTAAATGTAAACTTGACTTACAAATAAATAAAGATAGGCTAAATAAATAAAACACAAGCACACACACACGGACACACCATTGGTACATGTTTACCTAAAGATAAGGAGAAAAATCTTGAAAGTCCACAGTGGAAAAACACACACACACACACACACACACACACACATATTACATACAGGAATCAATTATATGAATAACAGCTAACTTCTCATTACAAACAATGAAGGCTATTAAAAATTGGAATGATATATTTAAAGTGCTGAAAGAAAAAAACAAGCTGACATCCCATAATTCTGTATTTAACAAAAGTATCCTTCCAAATCAGGGTTGAATGAAGATATTTTCAGATAAACAAAAGCCCAGAGAATTTGGCACCAGCAGACCTGCTTTACAAGAAATGCTAAAGGACATTCTTCAGGATAAAGGAAAATAATACCACACGGAAATCTGGAATTACAGAAAAAAAAAATGAAGAGTACCAGAATTGGTAAATAAGAGGGAAAATTTTAAAATTTTTTTATCTTCTAAATCCTTTCAATGACAACTGACTGCTTAAAGAAAAAAATAATATTATAAGGTGGCATTTATAATATATGTAGAAATAAAAGATAGGCCAATAATAGCACAAAGAATGGGGTGGCAGGTTAATGGAATTGTGCCATTTTAAGGTTATCAGATGTGGAAAGTATCAGCTGGGATACCTGAAGTGTGAAGTGGTACAATATTCACTATAAATAATTTGATAGGCTAAGAATGTATAGTATTAGTCCTGGAACAACCACTAAAATAAATAACAGAAGGAATTATAACTGAAAGGGGAGAAATAAGACAACCAAATGAACAAAGAATGGAATAGATGGGCTTGATATTCATCCAGGAGCACAACTTTGAAATACTGAGTGTGAAAAACCTGCCATATTGTTTAACATGTTTTTAAAATATTTTGAGTTTTATCCCTGGGAACAGAGATTCACAGAAAAAGAAACATGAACACTGAATAAATAGAGTGAGTGAGTAAATAAATTTTTTAAGACAGGGTCTGACTCTGTTGCCCAGGCTGTAGTGCAGTGATGAGAACACGGCTCAGTGCAGCCTTGATCTCCCCGGCTCAAGTGATCCTCCCACCCCAGCCCCCTAGGAGTAGCTGGGACCACAGGTACATGCCACCACATCCGGCTAATTTTTTGATTTTCTGTAGACATGGGGTCCCGCTATGATGTTTCCCAGGCTAGTCTCAAGAAATCCTCTTGCCTCGGCCTCCCAAAGAGCTGAGATTATAGGGATGAGCCACCATGCCTGGCCAGTAAATGAAATTTAATACCATCATAATATGCCAATGGTTTAATATGCTATTTTTATTTTTTAATTATTATACTTTAAGTTCTGGAGTACATGTGCAGAACATGCAGGTGTGTAACATAGGTATACATGTGCCATGGTGGTTTGCTACACCCATAAACCCATCATCTACATTAGGTATTTCTCCCCTAGCCCCCCACCCCCTAACAGGCTCCAGTGTGCAATGCTCCCCTCCCTGTGTTCATGTGTTCTCATTGCTTAACTCCCACTTATGAATGAGAACACACCATGTTAGCCAAAATTAAGAGGTCTGATAACACCAAGTGTTAGCAAAGATATGAATCAAAGAGAACTCTTTCATATATCTGGAAGAACTGGAAATTGGTACAATGAATTTTAGAAACTAATTTGACATTATCTTGTTAGGGCTGAAAATGTACATACCTTATAACACAGCAATTCTAACCCTTAGTATAACCTTGAATCAGCCAGAGTCCTACCAGAAAATCTGGAAACACCTAAGTATTTGTGCCATAGGGTAATGAATGAAGGAAATTGTGAAGTGATGAAACACCTGAGAAACCAAACAGGTTAATGAAGCAATGGAAACATTAGCAACAGCAGGCAGCTACTACAACCCTTAGGCTAGGCGGGAGGCAGCCAACAGTAGCCTGCGCTACCCAAATGCAGCTCACTGCTAGTTTTTGGAAATAAAGTTTTATTGGAACACAGACACATCCACTCACAGAGTTGAGTGTGACAGAGACTGTATGACCTGTAAAGACTAAAATATTTTACTCTCTGCTCCTTTACAGGAAAAGTTTGATAACCCCTAGGCTAGCAAGACAAAGAGAGGAAGCAATGTTACAGAAATGCATGGACAGTAATCACCTGGCAGAAGCTAGAACCACAGTGGACCTGTCCAGAGCCTAGAGCCAGGAAGACACTCAGCCACTGCTACTTCCAGAAAGGCTGTTCAAGACAGAGAGAAGGGGACAAAAACCTGGCTTCTTTGTTCTTTGTGCCCTCCAATCTCCCTCTCCAGTGTCTCCCACACACCAACCCAGCTGACACAAAACCCTGAAACACACAGCCTTTGGGGGTCCGCCTCCTGTAATACAAAGCAGAGCAGCAGAAGGGCGAGAACTGATCTGAGAAGAACTGCCAAATACCTTAGAGAAACCCTCGCATGTCTGGACTAGGAGACATAGAAAGAATCTTCTAGCAGCATTGTTAGTAACAGCAAAAAAAAAAGAAAAAGAAAAAAAAGAAAAAACAGAAACAGCTGGCCAGGTGTGGTGGCTCATGCCTATAATACCAGCACTTTGGGAGGCCAAGGCGGGACAATCACCTGAGTCCAGGAGTTTGAGATCAGCCTGAGCAACACAGTGAGACCCTGTCTCTATAAAAATTTAAGAATTAGCCAGACATGGTGGCATGTACCTGCCGTCCCATCTACCAGAGAGGTTAAGATGAGAAGATCACCTGAGCCCAGGAGGTTGAGGCTACAGTGAACCAAGATCATGCTACTGCACTCCAGCCTGGGTTACACAGTGAGACTCTGTCTCAGAAAAAAAAAAACAAAAAACAAAAACAAAAAACAGAAACAACTGGCCAGCTGAGGTGGCTCATGCCTATAATCACACCACTTTGTGAGGCCAAGGCAGGAGCATCACCTGAGTCCAGGAGTTTGAGACCAGCCTGGGCAACATAGTGAGAACTTGTCTCTATAAAAAATTTAAAAATTAGCCAGGTAGGGCAGCACGTACCTATAGTCCCAGCTACTGGGGAGGCTAAAATGAGAAGATCACCTGAGCCTAGGAGGTCGAGGCTGCAGTGACCCAAGATCACACTACTGCACTCCAGCCTGAGTGACACAGTGAGACCCTGTCTCAAAAAAAAAAAAAAAAACATAAACAGCCGGCCAGGTGCAATGGTTCATGCCTATGATCTCAACACTTTGGGAGGCCAAGGCGGGAGGATCACCTAAGTCCAGGAGTTCGAGACCAGCCTGGGCAACATAGTGAGACCCTGTCTCTATACAAAATTTAAAAATTAGCCAGGCACGGTGGCATGTACCTGTAGTCCCAGCTACCAAGGAGGCTAAGATGAGGGGATCACCTGAGCCCAGAAGGTCAAGACTGCAGTGAACCAAGATTGCGCTACTGCACTCCAGTCTGGGTGACACAGTGAGACCCTGTCTCAAATAAAAAAAAATAAAAACAGAAACAACCGAAGTTTCCAACAACAGGAGAATGGTTAAAAATACTGTGGAATATTCACATAATGGAGTACTACATAGCAGTGAGAATAAATGGACTATAACTATACATAAAATAACATTTTACTCTAATATAATGCTAAGTTAAAAAATCAAAATTCCAAAAATGTACTGTATTATATTTGTCTGAAGTTCAAAAATGCAAAACTAAATAATGCATTGTTTTGTGATCAATACTTATGTACTATCCTGGAGTATTCTAGAAAAGAGGGGAAAAAAAAGGAGAAATTAAAAAAAATACTTATGTACTAAATCTATAAAGAAAATGTATCCCTGAGAGGTCTGAGAGAAAAGAAGAAACTAATAAATCTATTTAAAAAATAAGGAAATGACAAATACAAAATTCACGATAGTGTCTCATTGGAGTGGGTAGAGAGAAAGCAGAGAGATGAAATAAAGGAGAAATGTAAAGGTAGCTTCAACAGTGTTGGTGATGTTTTATTTTTAAGTCGAATATTTGCTTCTCTGATATTCATTTGATTATTAACCTTTATAATTTACATATGTTTATATATTTATATATAAACATATGTGTTACAAGGGTTAATAATATATATGTATGTATGTATCAAATATCTTATAATTATTTTTTTTCTCTTTTTTTAAAATTCGAGATAGGGTCTTGCTCTGTCACTCAGGCTGGAGTGCAGTAGCTCGAACACAGCTCACTGCAGCCTCAAATTCATGGGCTCAAGCAGTCCTCTCACCTCAGCTCCTGAATAGCTGGAACTACAGGCACATGCCGCCACTAATTTTTTAAAAATTTTTGGTAGAGATGGGGTCTCACTATGCTACCTAGGCTGGTTCCAAACTCCTGGACCCAAGCCATCCTCCTGCCTTGGCCTCCCAAAGTGTCAGAATTACAGATATGAGCCACCCCACCCAGCTAATAATTATTTTAAAAGAAAAGAAAACCATGTTTCCAAGCTAGACCTTATTTCTGTCTTTCTCTTAGGTATTTCAAGGTCCCTGAAAAGGGGAATTGCTCCTTTGATTAGAAAACTCAAACAGAAAACTTTATCTCAAGAAGAACCTCGTTACAACAACCTCAGGCTGGCCCCAATCATGATTATAATATAGACAAAATCTGTTTTGAGAATATCACTCTCCCTTAGAAGGTGATACATAGGAAAGCACAGATATACTATGGAAGCAGAAGAGAAGACAGAAAGATACAAAAGATAGAAAGATAAAAAAGTATTGCCATGGACAGCCACCATGTGCTATCCTCTGCTAGAGACACTCAAAGAGCCTGCAATCTAGCTGTGGAAATGAGAAACAGTACAAACTTATGTGCCACAGGAGCCTGGAGAGTGAGTTCTGTAAGAAAGAGGTGGTGTGAGAGATCAGGACTGACTGGGAAGGTGAAGGAAGGTGTCATAAAAGGGGAGGAAATTCCTTTCTTTCCTGGCACTTGGCATCCCCAAATCTGTCAGTGACTCACTGGATGATCCCGAGCAGAACAACTCATATCTATACTTCAGGTTCCACTCTGTAGACAGAGATAAAGTCCATCTGCTTTCAAGGGATGTTTGGCAGAAAAATAATTGGTGACATGGAAAATTAATAAAACCCTTTATTGATACGATTTTTAAAAAGAGACATGCCAAACACCAACACCTTGCCACCTTGTTCCCTAAATTTCTGGGAATCAGCAAAGCAACCCTAGGCTTTGCTAGAGCACAGCAGCTTTTGTGCAAGGTGGGGCATCCTGCCTAGGCTCCCAGGTTAGTCGCTGCCCCTAGCGTATTGAGGGCAGTAGGGATGACAGGGAGAGTGCTTTTAGATCTGGATTCAAGGTATAGCAGAGTACCTTGCACGTACTGACTGATTAAATGCTTAACGAATGAATGAATGATCTCCAGCCGGCAATACAGTGTTCGGTTCATCCTTTAATACAAATTGCATGGGAGTGCAACACACCCAGATATATTAAAATCATAAGTAATATCTAAGAACTTGATTGACATATTTAATAGCTCAATGTAAACATACGCAAAATGTACAGCAAATGTTTATATAAAGTATCTTGGACCAGGTGCAGCGGCTCACGCCTATGATCCCAGCACTTTGGGAGGCTGAGGCAAGTGGATCACTTGAGGTCAAGAGTTTGAGACCAGCCTGGCCAACATGGTGAAACCCCGTCTCTACTAAAAATACAAAAATTAGCCGGGCATGGTGATGCACACCTGTAATCCCAACTACTTGGGAGGCTGAGGCAGGAGCCCTGGGGAAGCACTGAGCTCTTTCTCTCTTCTCTAGATCAGCACATCTACTTTGTCACTCCACAGCTGACAATACAATTTGTATCTGAAAAACACAGGAAGGAAAATAAGTGATGCAAAGCTCTCCCCACTTACCTGTTACATAAAGTTTAGATTTCATGGCTGAGAATTGAAGTTCTACTTAAAGATCCTTGAGTCTAACAGTTGAGAAAGTAGCTCTCCTTTACGTGCCATTTCTTAATGGCTAAGGTACCACTAACACAGGCTGCTCAGGAGACCTGCCTGGTGCACACATCTTCTACTACAGACCAGCAGAGGAGTCTAGTCCATTATCTGTTTCTTTCCCCTTACCAGTCCCTGCCAGTGGGCTATAGAGGCTGCACATTTCAAATACATTCTTTTTATTGTGGTAAAATATATATAAGATTTACCATTTTAATCATGTTTAAGTACATCACTTAGTGGCATCAATTGCAGTCGCAATGTCGTGTAATTATCACCACTATTTCCAAAATCTTTCATCATCCCAAATCACCGTGGCACATGTATACCTATTAACAAACCTGCACATTCTGGACATGTAAAATTTTTAAAAATTAAATAAATCCATGTTCTCCATTGGAAATGTGTCCTTTTTGGCTGTTTTTAATATGGTTTTTATTTTTTAGTTTTCGTAAGTTTAATTATGTGTCTTAGTGTAGGTTTCTTTGTGCTTATCTTATTTGGGGCTTACTGACCAAATTTGGGATGTTTTCAGCCTTTATTCCTCCCAAATACTCTTTCAGCACTATTCTCTTTTTTTCTCTCCTTATGCAACTCTGGTGATACACATGTTTACTCTTTCATTATTCTTCTACAGATCTCTAAGGCTCTGTTCTTTTGGAGACAGAGTCTTACTCTGTTGCCTAGGCTGGAGTGCAATGGTGTCATCTCAACTCACTATAACCTCTGCCTCCCGGGTTCAAGTGATTCTCCTGCCTCAGCCTTCAGAGTAGCTAGGATTACAGGCACCTGCCACCAGTCCCAGCAAATTTTTGGACTTCAGTAGAGATGGGTTTTCACCACGTTGGCCAGGCTGATCTCAAACTCCTGATCTTCAGGTGATCTTCCTGCCTCGGCCTCCCAAAGTGCTGGGATTACAGGTGTGAGCCACTGCACCTGGCTCGTTTTTTTTTTTTTTTTTTCAGTCTATTTTCTTTCTGTTGTTCAGACAGAGTAAATTCTATTGATCCATCTTCAAATTTACTGATTCTGTCCTCAGTTATCTCCACTCCATGACTGAGTCTATCTAGGAAGTTTTTTATTTATTTCTTATTGGATTTTCAATTTCGTAATTTCCTTTTGTCTCTTTTTTATAACTTTTATTTCTTTACTGATATTTCCTATTTTTCACTTGTTTCAAGAGAATTTGTAATTGATTGTTGAAGCATTTTTATGATGGCTACTTTAAAATCCTTGTCAAATAATTCCAACATCTGATTCAGCTCAATATCAGCATCAATTAATTGTCTTTCCTCATTCAAACTGTGGTTTTCCTGGTTTCTGGCAGAATTAATGACTTGTTTTTATCACCAGACATTTTGGTTATTGTGCTAGAATACTCTTGATTATATTTAAGCATTCTATTTTAGCAGGCTGTCACTCTGCTTAGATTTAGCCTATAAGTTTTGGCGTATTTTGTGAGCTTTTCTGTTCCAATGACAGTTGAGTTTTGAGAGCCTTTGCAATGTTATTCTGGTCTGTTTTGTTCTTCTGATCCTGATAGGGTTCCTGCTCATTCCTGCTGATGCCATCTGCAAGGGCAGAAGGTGCTTCTTTTAGCCACCTGCTAGTACTTGGTGGTTTTCTGGAAGCAGGGGTTCTAACAAAAGCCTCTAGGCTTGGATCTCCTTATGCCAGTAGGTAAAGGGCAGGGGACACAAGGTTTCACTGTCCCTGTCACTGTGGACAGATCGGACGACCTGCCAATGCCCTGGTTGTGGAGCAGTGTCTTGGGTGGCCTGGGACTTTGCTGCCACCACTGTTGCCAACAGATTGTACTGTCTACTGGCCTGTGGTGTGAAACAGGGGTTTTAGTTCCCCACTAGGTCTCTGCTGAGCTTCCCCTCTCCTGGTTCTTTGGCCAGAGAGAGTGTAGGCTTTTCTTAGGTTCTTATGTCTATCCCTGTGGGTAGTTCCAGACTACAGGCCTCTCCGGCATCCAGGCCAAGGGCATATGCAAGACAAAAACAAAACCCAGAGAACTCAGCACGTTGTCATTCCTCATATCCTGGGGTTTCCTACCACTCTTTCATCTTTCTAGCTTTCAGAGTCCTTTTATCATTGTCTGTTCAATATTTCTAAGGATGTTTTTGTCGTGTTTAGAGGGGAAGAGCAGTGAAAAGTAAGTCTATTCCATCTTGTTTCAGAACCAGCAGCCCAAGTGTAATCCCAGCACTTCCTGGCCAAAACAGGAAGATCATTTGAGCCCAGGAGTTCAAGACCAGCCTGGGCAACATGCCCGGCTTAAAATTTTAATGTAACCTTATATATAAGAGTCTACTAAATCTTTGAAATTTCCACACGATTTTGACAGGGTTTTATCATATACACAGAGAATATATAAAATGTAAAATAAAACTTAAAATTCAATTTGACTTATTCATTAATAAGACAATAGATATTGACAGATTTTATGTGTTTTTTTACTTTAAAGGTAGAGACATTAAAGGAAACATTATGGAGAACCTCAAAGGACAGAAAACAGAAATAAGTTAATTTAACATTTAAAAAAGTTGTCTTGATGAAATAGAGTATCTGCTGTACCTTCTGTCAGTAAACCCCAGAGTTCTGATCACATAAGAGTAAGGATACATAAGGTAAAAATCAAACAGAATTCCAAATGACTGCCCTAAATTTGAAAGCTGCAAGGCTATTTCAAAGAAATGGTAGAAGTCTTCCTGCTCTCTCACAGAGAAAGTGTATATCCAACCCCTAAGAAGTCCTAGAAGGGCTGGAGCTGTCATAATGACTGCTGACCATGTCATACAAAAGATATGGCTGGGAGGTTGTGCTGGAGATGGGAAGATCCTTGGGGAAGACAACAAGGAAGAAGAAATTAGGAGACCAGTAATTGATCTTCTGCAGGCTGACCCATCTGCTAAAGTTAGTATGCCTGGGTGATGAAAAGGACTGGCTCACCTGGGGAATGATAAATAGCAACAATCACAGGCATTGGCAGAGTATTGATTTCCTTGAGACTTCCACAGGTTCTCGCATAAGTAATCTCATTTACACCCAAGTAGTTCCTATGATGAGTCTGAGGAATCTCCCGTATGAGTCTGTAGTATCCCTTCATCTCATAGAAGAGGAAACTGAAGAGAGAAGGGACATGGGTCCCTGGTGGCCACATGGGACCTATACCAAATGGATGGGCTCCAGATCACATGGATGACCCATAGTTAAGTCACTGGATGCTTCCAATGGACATGCAAATCTAATTAAGTCTAAATAATTAGTTAATATAATTTTTGCTAATACAATTTTATATCTGAAGGCAAATGTCAAAATGGTTTTGAAAGAAAGAATATGCAATGTAAAATGGTAATTTAATAATGATTTTAAAAATTGGGGACTTATATATTGTTTACTAAATGCCAGGCACTACGCTAAGTGTTTTACATATATTTCCTCACTTAATCCTCACAACTACCCTTTAATGAAGGTATTATTATTAACTCCATCTTTTAAAGGATAAATTGAGGCAGAGAAGTTAATTACCAAGGTCACACCATTGATAAGATAAGGAGCTGAGATTCAGACCTGGGCAGTCTGCTGCCAGAATCTTAACCACCATTCTACGCTGCCTTTCAGTGCTATTACTAATAATAATCCAAAGTGAGATTCCTGGAGTGTATCTACAAAATTGAGAATACCAGGGCTCAGGTGTGGTGGCTTACACCTGTAATCCCAGCACTTTGGAAGGCAGAAGCAGGAGGATCACTTGAGGCCAGGAGTTTGAGACCAGCCTGGGCAACAGAGCAAGACCCCATCTCTACAAAAAAATTTAAAAAATTAGCTGGTGTTGTGGCACATGCCTGTAGTCCTAGCTGCTTGGGAGGCTGAAGTGGGAGGAATGCTTGAGCCCAAGAGTTTGAGGTTGCAGTGAGCTGTGATCAAGCCATATTGTACTCTACCCTGGGCAACAGAGCTAGACCTTCTCTCTTAAAATAAATAAATAAATAAATAACTAAATAAATAAATAAATAAATAAAAACAGAAAGAGAGAATGTCAGGGGAGCAAGAGAAGTATAACATGCAATTTTTAAAATTTTACTCAGAAGAAAATCGATTTCATGTTTGAATTTTAGGAAAAATACATTCAGATTTTAGAGACTTAAAAAAAGAGGAAATTTTTGGGGCAATGATAATGTACATCTTGATAGGACTTCGAGTTATGTGGGTATATGTGTTGTCAAAACTCAGTGAGTATACATTTTGAATATGCACATTTCATTTTACGTAAATTTTACATCAAAAGAAAACAACAAGCCAGACACGGTGGTTCACACCTGTAATCCTAGCACTTTGGGAGGCTAAGGCAGGAGGACTGCTTGAGCTCAGGAGTTCGAGACTAGCCTGTGCAACATAGCAAAACCCCATCTCTACAAAATATACAAAAATTAGCCAGGTCTGGTGATGCATGCCTGTGGTCCCAGCTACTTGGGAGGTTGAGGTGGGCAGATTGCTTGAGCCTAGGAGGTAGATGCTGCAGTGAGCAATAATAGCACTACTGCACTTCAGCCTGGATGAGAGCAAAACCCTGCCTCAAAAAAAGAAAAGAAAAGAAATAACTAGATACTGAACTCCAGTGAATAGTCGTAGAGTACAGAAATACTGAGGGGGAGCTATACAAATATCTGTCATTTACTTTTAAATCCATCCAAAAATAAGATGGATTAATAGATGGGTGGAGGGATGGGTAGAGGGCTACATATGGGATTAAGATAAAGCAAATCTAGTAATATGCTAATGTAAAATTCTTGGAAATATTTTTGTGATCACTACCCAGGTCAAGAAATAGAGCTTAGCCAGCCACCTGAGAAACTCCGCCATGTACCCCATACTAACTGCAGCCTCTCCCATCCCTCCAACAGCACGTTAATCACTTCTCTTATGTTACTTTACTGTTCTATCACACAAATGTGCATTTTGTTTGCTCCCTTCTTTTAACTCAATATATCCCCCTCAGTCTTTCTTTCCCTTACAATGTATCTATTGAATGACAGAGGCTGTTTTACATGAGAATTTCCTGTAATCTGGGTTTCAGTGACTGCATACACATGGTGCAGTTCAGCATGTTCTTCTATCCTCTATATTTCCTGAAAATTTACAGCTAAATCCAGAGGATTGATGAATCTTAGATTCCATCCCTTTGGCAAAATTAAGTGGTGGTGTGTTTTTTCATCAGGAGGTATATCATGCCTGCTTTTCACTTACTTTTTTTTTATGTCAGCTCAATGGCTAGGTTCACTGATTGATTTGGGATAGTTAGGATGGTGACATTCTAATTCTTATTAGACATTCTGATTTTTATTCTAATTCTAATTGTCTTTATTACTTAGCTGGAATAATTTTACAAAGAGATGCTTCCCTTCATCTACCATTTGATTACTCAGCTGTTTAGTTCATAAAGAAAAGGCAAGGTAAATAGTTGGTTATTTGTTTTTATTTACACCATTTCCACAATAATGAATTGTTTATCTGTCATCTTCAGAATGCAATCAATTCATTTTTATGGGTCTGGCAAGGTGGCTCCTGCCTGTAATCCCAGCACTTTGGGAGGACAAGGCAGGTGGGTCATTTGAGGCCAGGAGTTCAAGAGCAGCCTGGCCAACATGGTGAAACCCCATCTCTACTAATAATACAAAAATTAGCCAGGAGTGGTGGCGCGCACCTGTAATCCCAGCTATTTGGGAGGCTGAGGCAGGAGAATCACTTGAACCCAGGAGGCGGATGTGAGCCAAGATGGTGCCAAGGCACTTCAGCCTGGGCAATAGAAAAATAAAAAATAATAATAATAAAATAAAGATTATTATGAACTCATGGATTTTAAAATATTTAAACATTATCCTCAATAACACAGATACTGTTTCACTTTTAACCTGTGGGAGGCTCTTCAAAAATGGCTCCTGAAAGGCCAGGTGCAGAGCTCACATCTGTAGTCCCAGCACTTTGGGAGGCCAAGGTGGGAACATCACTTGAGCCCAGGAGTTTGAGACCAGCCAGGGCAACACAGCGAGACCCTATCTCTTCAAAAAAATTTTAAGAACCTTCTGCCCACAACTCTAATAGTCTTTGATAACTTCTCTACTGTATGGTAGGTCAAGACATTCCAGTTCATCTTGTACATTTCCTATTCCAGATCTGGAATCAGCCATTTCTCCAAGCAGCCCAGGTTTGCCTTAATGAAACATGGTATTTCAAGACCACAATTTAGGCACTACTGCTACTTCTCCATTGTTACTACGCACTTCCATGCCAAGTATCCTGGTTCTCAAGGATCCAGGGGTTGATAGGATTGGAATATCCCAAAATTTGTGCTAACCTATAAGGATCGTACAGCAGTTTCAGAATAACAATAACAATACTACCACCACATATTTTGACTAAACAGTTTAAAAATATTTTTCTCAGGCTAACTTCATTCTCTTCTCCTTTTTAATGGTCATGCTAGATCTATCTGGACAGGCTGTAAAACCTTCACATATATTAATTTCCTCTTTTAACACTCATTTTGTTTTACTTCTATAAGCAACCATGTATTTATTTCATGCTCACCACCAGTTCTCGTGTCAATGTTTCTCTCATGGTTTTGGTGGCCTCGATTTCAAGTAGACACTTTAATAAAAGCCCATGAGAACAAGATGTCCTGAGTTCTTGCATGTTGATCACGGTTTATGTCAATCTTACTGGATAGAAGATCTTTCCCTCACACTTGGTTTCCTTGGGTATCTTAAGTATGTTATTCCATTTTGTTTTGGCATAAAGCTCATCTGTCAAAAAGTCTGATAATAATCTAATTTTCTCTTCTTCATAAGCCACATGCTATTTGTGTCTAAATACTTATGGAAATTTTTTGAAAGCCAAATATATTGCTTACAAAAATAGAAATGTTTATTTTCCTTTTAAAGTCCAACAATTTTCTAGAATATGTGCTGGTGTTGGTAGCCCTGGGTCAGCATGTTTCGGTACATGGTGTGCTCTTTCAATCTGTATTTCAAAAAACTCGAGGAAATATTTCAGAAAAGTATTTTTTTCTTTTTCTTCTTCTTCCTTTTTTTTTGTTTTTTTTTTTTTTTGAGACAGGGTCTGGCTCTGTTGCTCAGGCTGGAGCTGAAATGCAATCTTAGCCCACTGCAGCCTCGACCTCCCAAGTTCAGCTGAAGCCATCCACCCACCTCAGCCTCTCGAGTAGCTGGAACTACAGGCATGCACCACCACTCCTGGGTAATTTTTTTAAAACTTTTTTGTAAAATCAGAGTCTCACTATGTTGCCCAAGCTGGTCTCAAACTCCTGGGCTCAAGTGATGCTCCTGCCTCCTACCTCAACCTCCCAGAGCGATGAGATTACAGGTGTGAGCCATTGCCCCAGCCAGGTAATTTCTTAACTTTCAGTTATTGTACTTATTCTGTTCCCTTTCTTTGGTCTTCTTTTGCTTCAGGTACTCTATCCATTAAGAAGGGGGAGAGAATGAAGTTAGCCCGAGAAAAATATTTTTAAAGTGTTTAGTCAAAATACGTGGTGGTAGTGTCGTTATTCTGAAACTGTCTTACGATCCCTATAGGTTAGCACAAATAATGGGATATTCTAATCCTATCATCCTCTGGGTCCTTGAGAACCAGGATTCTTGGTATGGAAGTGCCTACTAACTATTTCAGATCTTTCTGATCTCTATTTGCCACTTTTCTTCAATGCTTTTTGTTTCTTCATTTCTTTGAACTTGTATTTCTTCCTTTTTTTTTTTTTTTAAGAGTCTCTATCACCAGTCTGGAGTGCAGTGGCACCATCTTGGCTCACTGCAACCTCCACCTCCTGGGTTCAAGCAATTCTCATGCCTCAGCCTCCCAAGTAACTGGGATTACAGGCACACACGACCACACCCAGCTAATTTTTGTATTTTTAGTAGAGACGGGGTTTCACCATGTTCGCCAGGATGGTCTTGATCTCCTCACCTCGTGATCCACTCACCTCAGCCTCCCAAAGTGCTGAGATTCCAGGCGTTAGCCACCATGCCCAGCCTGAACTTATATTTCTTTTTGCCTTATCTTGTATCTATTTGCTCTAGAGTTTCTTCCGGTTTGGTTGTCATTTTTAAAATGATTGCTTTTTCTTTTCATTTCTAGTTCTTTCTTGAATTCTGTCTCCTAATTTTAAGTTTTTCTAATTCTAATGAATAATGCTCTTTCATGTCTCTTACCATTGTCTTAATGCCTTTAGTTCTTTTCACATGATTTGTCACTGTATTTAACTCTTCTTTTTCAACATGTCTTTCTGGGTTGCTCTCATTGTCTATACTCCCTTAAGTTTTGCATAATAATACTGAGATCCAATGTTACTCATCCAAATTCACTTTTCAAAGTATGAAAAACAATGTAATTTTAAAAACAAATTTGCATTCTAATGTTTCCTTTGGAGAAAAGTGGCAGAAGTGATTCCCAAAACCAACTAGTCAACATTAGACTACAAACTTCCAAAGGTAGGCCACTTTGCTCCAGAGACTGGAAGTTTCTTTCAGGTAACTGTTTTTCCCTTTTATATCTCAAAAGCGAAGAAAGTATCAATTTAGTCAGAATACACTGCACCAAACAACACTCTCTCAAAAAATCCTAATGAGTCTTACTTCATTTCTTCGTAGTGTCAGTTCAGCTTCTGCTTTTGAGATTCTCCCTACAGAAAAGAATCATCTCTGACTCCTTTGTGTAAATCAAAGACAGAGATCAATGACATATTGAATTAATATGAAAGAGCATTTTAAATTCAGACAGCATCCAACATTATCACTGAGCATAAAACTTTGTCTTCATCGAAATATTTGATCGTTTCATGTCAAGCAGTATTTTTAATTAGATATTTTTCCCTCTTCACATAAAAGGACTGATTACTATATTTTACAGAAGAATGCATTTAACAATTTCCTACCAATAAAGTAGAACTTTACCCTCAAAATGTTTTAACCATTTGAACTTTAAAATGCAAGTTCACGATTCTTTAAAAGACTAACACAGAAGGCTAAAGTAATTCTCCATAAAACCCAGAGAAGAGATTGTAAAACTCCTCTGTAGATTCCTGTCTGGAGTCACAGCTTAACCAGAAAAAAATTCATCACAATTTAAGCACCTTTGTAATATTTTTATATAGTTCATGGAACAAGTGAGACATTTAAGTTTTCTCTGCTTTAAAGGTCATTTAAGCCAAGCATGATGGGGCACACCAATAGTCTAAGCTACTTGGGAGGCTAAGTTGGGAGAATCACTTGAGCCCAGGAGTTCAAGGCTACAGTGAGCTATGATTGTACCACTGCACTCCAGATTGGGTGACAGAGCAAGACCCTGTCTCTAAAAAAAAATTAATTAATTAAAAAATAAAATCAAAGTCTTAGTATACCATGACCAATACCCTCCCTGAAACTCTTTCATAACTCCCTTTTTCTTATAGGATGAAAGTCAAGTTGTTTGATGTCCCATCCCTTGGTGACCTGGCACTTAGCCTCATCTCTGTCAAATATTCATTCAACAAAGATGACTTGCCCTCAGCCCAGCAAGATGAAATCAGAAGGCTGGAGGTCCCTCGCATATGCCACAATCTCTCACACTTCTATGCCTTTGCACACAGTTCCCTCCATGGACCTGCCCTTCCACCACTCCTTCTGATTGTAAGTGTCCAGGCCAAAGGCAGTTCATCTGGTGGCCTCTGAGGAGGTGGCTCAGGGTGGGATACTGGCTGGAAAAAAAGCACAAAAGAACTGTCTGTATTGATGAAAATAATTATGATTTTAAACAGAACCAAAGACAAAAACCACATGATTATCTCAAAACATGCAGAATTTTTCTATTTCTTGTTGCCCAATGTTGTAGTAAGTATCTGGGCTCAAGATTTATGCAAACTTAGTTGCTATATAAATCTTAAGATCTATT
>CAUYLG010013485.1:0-44554 GCA_963573385.1 Cacajao melanocephalus
TGGTACATTTGAAGGACAAACACAATGCAGCATATTAAAGGCTTTGAAAATTGAACCAACATTGGAAACATTGCCCATGGAAGGCAAGAGGAACTACTTGTCCGATGCTATGGATTGACAATGTGTTAAGACAGACAAAGAAGCAAGCAAAACTCAATATTCTCCAGATAATTTTAGTAGGATCTAGAGTCTAAATAGCATAACATGAAAAGTGTCCAGAATGAAATCTGAAATCATTTAGCATATACAAAATCAAGAAAATGTAATCAATTCTCGACAGAAGAGAAGATCAACAGATACCAACCCTGAGATTACCCAGATAATAGAATTATCAAAAATATTAAAGTCATCTATTATGACTATGGTCTATAAGGTATAAATAAACAAATTTAAAATAAATGGAAGAATAGAAGTTCTCAGCAAACAAATATAAACTATGAAAAATGAAACGGAGAAAACTTTTAGAACTGAAATATAGAATTGATGCTTAAAATATTAGAAACATTTAACATCATACTGGGAATTCTAACTAGTGCAACAAAGAAAGAAAAAAGGCAATAGAATATAAAGTAAAAAATGAAACTTTTTCTATTTACATGCAATATGTTTATCTCCATAATAAATCCCAAAGAATCTACAATAAAAGTTTCTAGAAGTAATAGGGGAATTTAGCAAAGACAGTGGATTAAAAGTCAATATACAAAGATATATTATATTTCCATATACTAACAACCAAAAATTGCAAATCAAAAGTAAAACGAATAGTATCATTTATAACAGCACCAAAATACACGGTTTTGAGTCTAGTAAAATATGTACAAGGTCAGTATATTGAAAATAAAACGTTAACGAAAGCAATCAAAGAAGACATATATAAATGGAGAAACGAACTGTGTTCATGGATTGGAAGACCAATATTGTTAAGAAATCAGTTCTTCCTAAACCGTATCATAAATGCAATCTCAATCTGAATTCCAACACAATTTTTTTCAGATATTAAGAAGATGATCTACAGTGTGTATGTAAAGAAAAATAATTGTAACAAACACTTTTGAAAAACAACAAAGTTTGAGGGATCATAATGCCAGATTTTAAAACTTACTATAATTCTATATTAAATCAAGACCATGTGGCATAGATGAAGAAACTCATAGATCAGTAGAACAGAACAGAGAACCTCAGAACAGAATCACACATATATGGTCAACTGATTTTTGAAAAATTGTGTAAAGGCAAGTAAATAGAGAAAAAAGGTCTTTTCAACAAATTACAAATAATTCTGAAACAATTGGCTGTTCATATAATAAAACAAAACAAAACCAAAACCAGTGATCACAGACCCATACCTAACACCTCATACAAAAATATACTTAAATGAATCATAAATTCAAATACAAAATCTGAAACTGTAATACCTCTGAACACTCATGCTGTCTACATAGACCACGTGGAACTTTCTGCCCTATTGTAAAATAAAATCCAAGTCACCTTCTCTGGTTTCCAGAAGAGTGTAGTATCTCAGCCTTAGGAACTGAAATTTGGTGTTTATATAAGGAGGTCCCAAGGGGTTATACTATCAAGACTTGAACACACTCATTCTCCCTAGATTACTTTCTTCAGATACCGTTGGGCATTTCTCATGATTTAGTCATTGGTGGCAATGAGGGAACAATTAAAATTAACCCCATTTGCCTCCCAAAATCAGATAATAATAGTGAGATGCTGTGAAATAGAAAATATTTACATCTCTTCCTAGTGTGCTTGCTTGGAGAATGGACTCCAATTCTGACCTCAAGGATTCATGCTTCTTTTTGTGCCTGTCTCTTATATGTTTATGTTTTTGCCTGTGGTGACATTTCAGCACCTGTACTTGAATTGCATAAACCTTTCTGGGAATTCATAGATGTCTACAATTAGCATCACCATTTAAGACAGTATTTAATAAATAATTAACAATTGATTAATTTTTATGTATGTGTTCTTCCAGAAAATACATCTTTGTGTGTGTGTGTGTGTGTGGTTACTACCCATTGGATGTCCATAGCCACACCCTGCAAATTAAAGGGGACAAAAAATGAAACTGAGCTTCTGTTCAGAATAGCCAACACGTTAAGGAAAAGAATGAAGTTGAAGGACTGACACTACCTAACTTCAAGACTTACTTAAAAGCTACGGTCATCAAGACAGTTGGTAATTCATAAAAATAACAGACATATAGATTAACATAACAGAATATGGAGTCCAGAAATAGATCCACAAAGATTCTGATCTTTGACAGTTGAACAAAGACAACATAAAATAGCAAAAAGAAAGCCTTTTAAACAAATTGTGCTATAACTGGATATTCCCATGTAAAAAAATAATATCTAGGTCAGGTGCAGCAGCTCACGCCTGTAATCCCAGCGCTTTGGGAGGCCGAGGCAGGCAGTTCAGGAGACCAAGACCATCCTGGCTAACATGGTGAAACGCTGTTTCTACTGAAAATACAAAAATTGGCGGGGCTGATGGCATGTGCGGGTAGTCCCAGCTACTCGGGAGACTGAGGCTGGAGAATTGCTTGAACCTGGGAGGCAGACGTTGCAGTGAGCTGAGATCCTGCCGCTGCACATCAGCCTAGATGACAAAGCTAGAGACTTCGTCTCAAAAAAAAAAAAAAAAAAAAAAAACCTGGCATAGTGGCTCACGCCTCTAATCCCAGCACCTTGGGAGGCTGAGGCCAGTGGATCAATTGAGGTCAGGAGTGTGAGACCAGCCTGGCCAACATGGTGAAACCCCATCTCTACTAAAAATACAAAAATTAGCCAGTCGTGGTGGTGGGCACCTTAATCCTAGCTACTCAGGAGGCTGGGGCACGAGAATCACTTGAACTTAGGAAGTGGAGGTTGCAGTGAGAGAGTGAGGTTTTGTCTCAAAAAATAGGTAAGTAAAATAAAATAAATAAAATCTAGACAAAATTTATACTCTTCACAAAAATTAACTCAAAATGGATTCCAGACCTAAATACATTAAATGCAAAACTATAAAATACCTATAAAAACACGGGAAAAAATCTAGATAACCTTGGATTTAGTGATGGCTTTCTAGATAAAACATGAAATTTGCAATTCATAAAAAAGAATTGCTAATCTGCATTTCCTTAACACTAAAAATTTCAGATCTGCAAAATACATTGTCAAGAGAATAAAAATACAAGCCAAAGATTGAAAGCAAATATTGGCAAAAGACACGTATAACAAAGGACTATTATTATTCAAAATATACAAAGAAGTCTTAAAACTCAATAATGTATATAAAAATTGATCTTAAAAGGCCCAAATACCTTAGCAGATACTCCACCAAAGAAAATATACAGACAACAAATAAGCATTTGAAAAATGTTCCACATCATATGTCATCAGAGAAATGCAAATAAAAGCAACAATGAAATACTATATGCATCTACTAGAATGGCAAAGATCCAGAACACTGACAACACCAAATGCTGAGGAGAATATGAGGCAAAATGAATACTCATTCATTGCTTGTGGGAATGCAAAAAAAGTGCAGCCACTTGACAGTTTGGCAGCTGCTGACAAAACTAAACAAATTCATCATATGATCCAGTAAAAACACTCCTTGGTATTTACCAAAAGGAGCTGAAAACTTATGTCCACACCAAAACCTGATAATGTGTGTTTATAGAGGCTTCTCCATAATTGCCCACACTTAGAAGCAATCAAGATGTTCTTCAGTAGATGACTGGATAAATAAATTGTGAGTGTTTGTGTCTTTATGGTAGGACAATTTATATTCCTTTGGGCATATATCCAGTGCTGGGTTGAATGGTAATAACTAATTTGCATTCCCACAAAAAGGGTATGAATATTTCATTTTGTCCAAAGTCTTGCCAGCATCTGTTGTTTTCTGACTCTATTAATAGTCATTCTGACTGGTATGAGATAGTACATCATTATGGTTTTGATTTGCATTTCTCTCATGATTAATGATGATGAACATTTTTTTCATGTTTGTTGGTGGCTTAAATGTTTTGAGAAGTGTTTGTTAATGTCCTTTGCCTATTTAATGGGGTTATATGTTTTTTGCTTGTCAATTTATTTAAGCTACCTTTAATTCTGGACATTCAAACTTTGCTAGATACTTAGTTTGCAAATTGTCTTCTCCCATCCTTTTTCTTTGAGCCTATGAGTGTCCCACTGGTCTATTTTTGTTTTTGTTGCAATTGCTTTTGGGGACTTAGCCAAGCACTCTTTGCCATGACTGATGTTGAGAAGAGTGTCTTCTAGGTTGTCTTCCAACACTTTTATTCTTTGAGGTCCTACCTTTAAACCTTTGAGCCATTTTGAGTTAATTTTTGCATATAGTGGCAGGTAGAGGTCCAGCTTTAATCTTCTGCATCTGGCAAGCCAGTTGTCCCAGCACCATTTATTAAATAGGTGGTCCTTTTTCCATTGCTTGTTTCTGTTGGCATTGTTGAAGATCAGATAGTTGTAGGTTTGTGGCATTATTCTGAGTTTTCTATTCTGTTCCACTTGTCTATGTGTCTGTTTTTGTACCAGTGCCAAGTTCTTATGGTTACCGTGGCTTTATAGCATAGTTTGAAGTGGGGTAGTGTGATGCCTTTAGCTTTACATTTTTTGCTTAGGAATGCTTTGGCTATTTGGGATCTTTTTTGGTTCCATATGAATTTTAGACTGTTTTCTTGTAATTCTATGAAGAATATTATTGGTAATTTGATAAGAATAGTATTGAATACATAAATTGTTTTGGACATTATGGTCATTTTTATTATATTGATTTTTCCGATATATGAGCATGGAATATTTTTCTATTTATTTGTAGCATCTCTGACTTCTTTCAGCAGTGTCTTGTAGGTCTCTTTGTAGAGATCTTTAACCTCCTTGGTTAGCTCTATGTCTAGGTATTTCATTTTCTTTGTGCCTATTATAAATGAGATTCTGTTCCTGATTCACTCTCAGCCTGGACATTGTTATTGTACAAAAATGCTATTGATTTTTTACATTGATTTTGTATTCTGTAACTTTACGGAAGGTGTTCATCAGTTCTAGGAGGTTTTAGCAGATTCTTTAGGATTTTCTAGGTATAGAGTCATATCAGCAAAGAGAGATATTTCGACTTCTTCATTTCCTATTTTGATGCCTTTTATTTCTTTCTCTTTCCTGATTGCTTTGGCTCGGATCTAGAATATCTAGAATATGATGGACAATAATCCTTATAAGAGCCATAACCGTAACGTTTCTTACTGACTTGAGTTCTATGGAACTGGAATGCCATGAATGGAACATACTGTGCTAAGTTGTTGTGCCACAGAAATATTGCCATTTTCTATGTGTGCAATGAAGCTGGGAAGCACTGTGCTACACTTACATTATATTTAAATTTTTTTGTTATGAATATCCTTTGTAAGGAGGAACATAGACAAAATGAAAGGGACACAGAAGCTGTGAATAACTTGGGAATATTCAAAGATAATAGGATAATTAGCATGCATTGTCTTATATCTAAAGGGAATCAAAAGGGAAGAAAACTTATTTCATGTGTGGTGTTTGGAACACTGAAACCTACATATTTTATTAGCTATAAGGGCAAGTTTCCAACAATTTGAGTTCTTAGAAATAGAACGAGGTACTTTTTCTAAATTACATAATACACTCATCTATAAAACAGAGGAAAATCTTCTTTTGGGGACCCTGAAGTAAAGGATCTTCTTTATTGTTTTTAAGATAAAGAATGAATATACCTACTACTTCTTTCTATTCTCCAGACCTAGTTCACATTTGGTTCCTTTCAATTTCTGAAATATGCCATATTATCTTAGCTATCTGAATTTTTATTTATGCTTTCTTTCAGGTTAAACAGTCTAACTAAATCCTGTCTCTCAACTGCGTGGTGAAATTTTATTTCTTCTAAGTGTCATTTAAAAGTTACACCATTGGGAAAACATTTTCAATTTGTTGGGATAGATTAGAGCTTCTGAATGCAAGCTCAGAAAAAGCCACCTATAATTAATTTAATTTTATTTTATTTTCTTTCTTTTTTTTTTTTCTTTTTATACATGGTTTCACTCAGCTGTCCAAGTTAGAGCAGGGCAGTAGTGTCATCATGGCTCATTGCAGACTCTACCTGGTTGAACCTGGTTAAATCTACCCTCCCACCTCAGCCTTCCGAGTAGCTGGGCTGGGACTACCGGTGTGCACCAGCCCGCTCTGCTGACTTTTTTTTTTTTTTTTTTTTTTGTAGAGACACAGTTTCACCATGTTGCCTAGGCTAGACCACCTATAATTTCTAATAGTATAACTTGAGACTTTGAGCTGTACTATAAACCAGAACGTAGACCAACTCAAACTTATCTTCCTCTTTATCCAAAGTAACAGTACAGTGTCTGGAACATCAAAGTCACTTTAGAATATTTTATGAATGAATGAATGTATAAAGCAGCATGTTTAATTTTTACAGCAATTAATTCCAGACCTAATATTCTCAAATCACAAGTGTGGGCAGACACAGTCACCTTTCCTCTACTTGAAAACTGTAATGCCAAATTTTATTCATAACTTATTCTCTTTGACTTGGAGAAGAATTACACTAGCGTTGGTGTTGAGAGTTGTAGTTACCCAGTATTCTGCTGTTTTCAGTGCTGAGAGGGCAGAGCACAACTCTCCGCCTGGTCTCAGAACCACATTTGAAGCTGGTCTGCATCACAGGTCAGCCTACACAATTCTAACTTTTCAGGTTAGGTTTTTCCAGCATCAGGGTAACAAATAGCCTCGCATTTGATAGTTCTGATGGATGTGCTATAAAGCTATGTCCTAGATTTAGATATGATAACGTAGAGACAAATAACCCCCTAAGATTTCCATTTCTCAGAGAAGCAAGTTTTTGACAAAAGACACAGTTACATTTGGCATTTCCCCTGTAGTCTAATTTTTTCATTCATGTCCATCCTTCCACACTGATATATGTGACATTATTAGCATGCAAAATTAATTGTGTTACTTTCCTGCTTAAATACTTTTAGCAGTTCCTGTCACTAAAATAAGGAGTGATGTCTTATAGTGACCAAGGTTGGTTTAAGAACTGTTTCTGCCTACTGTTTTATCCTTGTAGCATAATTGTAATACCCTGAATATTACATGCCCTTCTGGGGTTGCACAAGCTTCTTCCATTTCCTTGATGAGACTGCCACCTTTTAATTAGTCCTATTGTCTATATGAGCTCAATCCCCAGTGATTCAAGGGTCTATGCAACACCACTCTTTTTGTTAGCACTTATTTCACTTATTTGTATATATGACAATGTGTTAGACAGAACGGTGGACTCAGAATCACACCTAAGACAAGAGTTGTAATTGTGGCCATCTTCCCTTACATTATATAAATGATGAAAATTGAGTGAAATAATCACGGTGAGAGGACTCTGAAAAATGAATGTCTGATTGCAATGAATAATGGAATACAGGGGAGATAAAAATATACAGGTTTGTCTTATACTTAGGAACTGTAGTGAACATTGAAACTTCTTATATCAGCTGAATAATGCAGAACAGTATCCAAAGTCTATTGACTTGCCAATAATGAGTATGATGGCTTGAACTGAGGAGAGACACAAGGCAATTATTTAGAATATCATGAAAATTCATACTTAGAAGATATTAAATTCTGAGAAGCAGTAAGATAATAACCTGGGAGCCAAGAAGACATTTTTTTAAAGAAAATTGGCATAAAATGACAACTTTTTGTAAATTATAAGGCAAAGGAGTATGAACCACATGGAAGCAATGCAACTTAGCAGAATTTATGGCTGTCATAAGTTTCCTCATAAACAGCCATAGCTCTTTTTATGTTTATGACATAAAAATAAAGGAATATTGCTTGGGCTGCTTTTATACAAAATTGTTGCTATCAAGTATAGTAATATTATGAATATCGATAATGCATGTCTATAATAAGGCAATAATAATTTTCTAGTTTTGATCTGTTTTTTGTTGATCATTACAAATTTGGAAGACTTTGATTATGTTCATTATAGCAAATGAAATAAAAGAAAATTATCCTGGAGCTATCCAGAGGACAGTGACACAGTCATATTGCAACTGGGGAATCTTGATGTTCAGAAGGAATTTCTCAGGAGTCCTTATACCTATCCACAATGATAGTTATCATTTTGAATAATATCAGAAGTCCTTGAGCCAAACTTTCTACTTTCAATGACTTCTTAGGTTTGAGTCTCTGAGCATTCACTCAAAAAATAAGCTTTATTTGCTTAATGGGAAATAGTACTACAGCTTTCCCTGAAGGAATACTGTAAATATTAAATAAAATCATCCACTTAAGTGATGGACACAGTGCTTGCTATTTCATCAAATCTGAATGAGATATGTCACTACTATCATCTTCATTATCATCTTTACTGTGATTATCATTGTCATTTGAGTTATTCTTTTTATTATTAATGAAGTAATAAAAGCAGGGATTATTTAAACCTCAGGAGCTTTGATTTTATTTTTAGTATTTCTCCATGCATACTCACTGGAATATAAGTTCAATGGAAATAAACTGGAGGAATATTTTGGAAATGTGTTACATAAAAGGGCATCACTGTATTTTGATAAATCTGAACAATAAATCTAACATATTACATGTATAATCAAAATGAAGGCCAGTTTTGATATGACAGCGTGACACTAATTCTATTCATGAACATGGTTTGCTGTCCAGAATTTTCTTCATGGCAAATTTGACATCTTTATTCCTTAGGCTGTAGATCAAGGGGTTCAGCATGGGCACAACAGTTGTGTAAAACACAGACGACACTTTCCCCTGGTCCATGGAGCTGACAGATGTTGGCTGCAGGTACATGAATGCTGCAGATCCAAAGAAGACAGCAACAGCTGAGATGTGGAAGCTGCAAGTGCTGAAGGCTTTGGACCTGCCCTCAGTGGAGCGAATGTGGAGGATGCTGGCAATGATAAAGATATAAGAAGCAAGGATAGTTAAGGCAGGCATCAGGATGTTAAATGCACTCAAGACCAGAACTAGTAATTCATTGATGTAGGTGCTGGAGCAGGAGAGTTCCAAGAGAGGGAAGAGATCACAAAAATAATGGTTGATCACATTAGTCTTGCACAGAAAGAGTTTCAACATAAAGCTGGTGTGAATTGTAGATCCAAGGATGCCTAAAATGTAAACTCCCACTGTGAGCCGGAAGCAGAAGTGATAAGACATGATGACATTGTACAGCAAGGGGCTATAGATGGCAACATAGCGGTCATACGCCATTACAGCCAACATGTGACACTCTGCAATAGCGAAAATGCTGAAGAAATAGAGCTGAGACATGCATTCAGGGTAGGAGATGATGTTCTTGTCTGTCACAAAGTTCACCAGCATTTTTGGGGTAATGACAGAGGAATGGCAGAGATCGACGAATGACAGACTGCTGAGGAAATAGTACATGGGGGTGTGCAGGTGAGAACTGAGCCCAATCAGTGTGGTCATGCCCAGGTTGCCCACCACTGTGACCATATAGATTCCTAAGAACAGAAGGAAGAGGGGAAGCTGGAGTTCTGGCTGTTCTGAGAGCCCAGCCAAAATGAACTCAGTCACTGAGGAATGGTTTCCATGGTCCATGTTCTTGTCAACAGTTTTTAAGTTTTAAAAAGAGGAATTGAATGTGTTTGTGTGTGTGAGAAATTATTTGTAGATCGTTACATATTCTATACCTTAACAGAGGAGAAACATGATGCAGTGGTCTCTTGAGCCTCTCTTGCTACTGTGTAACAGTCAGTAATTCTGGTAGACCCTAGGAGGAATTGCAGACATCAAACACATTAAAATTTAGTTCATAACATTTTGAGAGAAAACACCAATTTTTAAATTTTTGAGCTCCATATGAAAGCAAGCTACTGTTATTTCAGAGGATTCTTTTCTTTCCTACCATATTCTCTAGGATATAAATACGTCATGCACATCAAATGGCATAGCGATCAGAATTTCATTTTACTCAGAATAGGAAAGAGAACCAAATGCTCTTTATAATTTATCAATACAGAAATCCTGGCCAGGTGCAATGGCTCATGTCTGTAATCCCAACACTTTGGGAAGCTAAAGTGGAGGATAAATTGAGCCCATGGGTTTGAGACAAGCCTGGGCAACAAAGCAAGACCTCAATCCATAAAAAAATAGAAGGGATGAGTTTATAAAATTAGTTATATTGGTCTGAGTTACTTTTCTTATAAGAATTTCAACTAAAAATGCCTAAAGAACTGGGTAATGACCAGTATCATTCAGCCTGAAACTTCAGCTCTTTATTTCTCACCTTTCTTCATCCAGACCTGCTATTCTGCAAGATAGGAATATAACTGCATGGCTGATTGCATCCTTATGTCTCAGGAACTTTTCCAACAGTGAGGGACTGGCCTCTCTTGTTCTAATTTGAATAATCCCGAGGAAGTAATATAATGGTGTCAATTCAGGTCATGTATTATCCCATTCTGGCCGGGGGGCAGGGGGCAGAAAATTATGATTGGTCTACATTAAGGGTACTTCATGGCTGAATTGGAGAAGATCAGAAAAGTACTCATACTCTCCAAAACCAAGAAGGCTTTTGGAAGACAAACACTAGATGTCTTCTATACTGGTCACTTTTACAATCATATATTTTGCCTCTGCGCTCTATAAAGTTTAAAGATAATGGTTATTTGGATTAATAGAGTAAAATAGACTACAATGCAGTTTAGACTACAATTCACAATTTTAGTCTAAGTTCAAAATTAGTCAACAGCGTACTGTGGTTTTTCAAAAAAGGCTAATACATCTTTACCTTTGCAAAGAAAATTTGTAGATTCTAGATGAAAGAAATTTATGGTCTTAGGTAACACTCAAGCAACAGCTGGATTAGTGTTTTCAGTTTGGGGTTCAATATTTTATGTGAAATATAGAAAAACTGGACAATATCAGAAACATGATCTAAAATATTGTCGTTTGAAAAATTATTGGCATGACTGAGGATCTTTAGCTAGCACGGTATAAATATATGTGGCACATGGCATTTATATCCAAATGTTCAAAATATTGTTATATTTAAGATGTATGGGACTCATTGCATATGTCTCTAAGAGAGAAAAAATTAAAACTAAGTGCTTCAAATGATGGAGAGAAATATAACAACAAGAACATTTTAAAAGTCAGACACACCTTAATTTACTTACAGCCAGAAATGTCAGAGTGCAGGAGACATTATTCAAGGACATAGCATGAGATGGGTGCTTGAATTCAATCATCTTTAATATCTCTTCTGCTTCCAATGTTTCATGATTTTATCATTCTAATGGGCTGTGATATTAGATTAGGCAGTCTGGGTTAAAATATCATCTCAACCCCATACATGCTGTGTGATCTTGGAAAAATTACTTCCCATCTTCAAGTCTCTAAAAAATAGAAATGTTAATATGATTCTCATGTAAAAATCAAATCATGCATAGTTCTTGTCTGTTGGTAAGAACTTAATAAATATCAGTGCTGTTTTAATTGTAATCTATTGAGCCTTTTCTGAAATGCCTTTTATTTGCCCAACTTTTTTTTTTAGAATTTTAATATTTTATTAAAGTTGCTAAGTGAAATGTCAGAAATGTAAGAATAAAATTGCTCACAGTTTTGTTACACTTATATAATGATGGCTGAATGTTTTTTCCTCCCTCATCATAGCTTGTGTTTGCTCCTTCCTGCATGAATACCCATATTAACACAGAGATTCAGAATTAGTTTTTACTAAACGGTAGCCTCTTTAAATCATCAATATTTTTTATTTCCTCATAGGAAGCTCAAATCAATATCTATGTTATTCAAAGATTGCTATCATCTGGCAATCAAAATAAAAGTTTTCTTCTTTTATGTCCCAACAAGTGTTACATAATTTGGCTATTACATGATTTGATGATTTGGTACTCTCTCAGTTTTAACATTTGGTACTCTCTCATTTAAAGGAACATGATGTTCCTTTAATTTTTCTCTTCTCTCTATCACCTCTATCTTATGATATCCTATTTAATAGTTAAGGATGCTTAGTTAAGGGCTTTAATAGTACAAACTCCACCTTATGAGGCTATTTTCTGTGTCCATACATGTTTCTTATGTTTACATGTAACACTAATTTCATTCTGTGTTATTATTATTTATTTACTTGCTTTTCTTCTGTACTAGACTGTAAATTCAATAGAGTGGTTGGCACAATGCCTTGCATATAGCAACTCAATAAACATATGTTCAATTAAACTGCTGAAAGAAGCTTGGAGATAAGTTAACATGGATTCAAAATAACTGAACAAAACCCTCATACTGCCTGAGTTGAAACAAGTAAACACAGATGTGTTTTCCATAAATGTATACTGCAGAGAACCACTAGATGACAAGAGAACCACTGTTCAACAAGGCGTGTGAATGTGAGAGTAAGGATTGGCAGAGACAGATGAATAGCTGTGTGCATCTCTCTTTGCATTATGAGAGAGGCTAGAGCAGGAGACTCCAAGATTTTAAAGTCAAAGACTAGAATTCAGACATACGCCTCCTTTCTGCCAGAGTTCAGTGTTGTACATTTTTCTTCTCCATTGCTCTGGAGGAAGAAAATGAATCTGATGATATGAGGAGGTCACAGCCCAAAAGTCACCTTGGCAATTATTTTGAGTCGTTCATCCTGGTCTCTGGCAAAGCTGATGCCTAAAGCCATCTGGAACTCTGCAAAGGATGGTTGATGTGAGGATTTCATGTGCTGGGTAAGAATAAGAGTCTGATTAGGAAAAACCATGATAATGGCCTCCCTCTAGATTCTATTCCCACAAATGTTAACTCTTGGGAAAAGAAACAATTAGAATTTCCCTTTCCCCCTATCAGTTCTCAAGTGTTTCCCCTTTGCCACATGTTGTGATTCATTGTTCTTGTTATAGTAAGGATTGGAATCAAGGATGTGAGAGACTTTGTTGGAGCTCTAGTGAGTTTCATCTGTTTAGTGAGACAATGAAACCTTTAGAATTTCAGCAAATTTAAAAAGTATAAACTAAATGAATTGTCCAAAGTGATTTGTCACGAAGGGAAAATAGAAAATCAGAAATAACAATAAATGTTTCTAAAATTTGAAAGTTTTCATTTTCATTTACCCCTACTAACAGTATTTTGATATCATGATGCATTTATAAAACAGTAATGCTTGAAATGTTTTAATTTGGGGGCTGCTTCTCTTCAGAGCAATGGAGAAGAAAATGCTTTCATTCAGCCCTCGAGTTAAAATATGATCGATATTGCCAAAGACCCTGAGGTGTTCCTAGTAAGCCTAACAAGGAGTGATAATGACTAACAAGAGAGATTTTTTTTTTTCTTCAAAAAGTAAGAGTGATGTTGAGGAACGATAAAGACGTGTGTTATAGAAATTATTTTTGTACTTACATAAAACTAAATTATTTTAGAAGTAAAATTATATTTCATGCTTTATTAAACGTTATATTGATGGCAGCAGCAGGCCATCCAGAACTGCTGCTACCATGGTGCCAGCTGCAGTGGGGAGGCCAGAGGAGGTGGCAGGAGTGGCTGCAGGGACAGCAGTAATAGTGGTGGGACCCCTGTCCCCCACGTCTCAGAGGCAGCCAACTGAGCCGCCCCCACCTTCACGTGACCATGTAAGACCCGCCCCTGGGCCTAGAGATTCTGCAGCTCCTGAACCTGGCCCTGTGTCACCACTTTTGCCTGTTGCTGCTGCTGTGGGGAGGGGCTGTGGAGGAGGCAGTCTCCGGAGTCTGCCCCTCAGAGCCCCCTGGAGCCTGCTGTGGTGGGGTCCACTGCAAAGGGGCTGGGCTGAGTTGCCTGGTTGGGGAGCAGTGCAGTCATGCATGGAGGCCAGGCAGAGATGGCCCCAAGGCAGAGCTGGGCCCTGCATGGTGCTGTGCTTGAACATGGAATGCGGAGGACGGGCCAGAGGTAGCATCTGCTTCAGGGACCTGGCCAGTGGTGTGGCCACCATGCCCACCTTGCTGATAATGCCAGGTTTCTGTGCCCTGAGAGGAGGCTCTGCACTGAGGGCCGAGTCCCAGGGGTCTGCCCCGCATCTGGGTGACCACCAAGCCTGACACTCCAGACCTCCAGTCCCAGGGACTGAGATTGGCTCCTAGAGGTGCCCCTGAGGCAGGGTCACAAGCTGGCCAAGTGGAAGCCGTGGGCTTCCCCTTAGCACTAGGGCCATGGGAAGAACTGCCTTGATGTCATCCCTGCCCTGGATGCCAGCCCAGGCCCACTGAGGGCTTGGAGCCCCCAACCCTAGGCTTCAAGGAGGCATGGCTGGAGCTGCATGCTCCAGGGCCAGGGACAAACAGAAGTCTGGTCCCTTCCAAACTGGCAGGGTGGGAACTCCCTGGGTACAGCTGCAGTCATCTTGCCACATCTGCTGTGGCTGCAGGCCCAGGCATCTCTGCAGACTTGAGGGCCCAGGAAGGCCCTCCTGACTCTCCATGGGCTTGAGAATGCCTGCTCCCTCTGCCTGGCTTCTCCCTGCTGTTGGTGCCAGCTCTTAGTCAGGACTAAGCTCAGGCATTTTTGCAGCCCAGCAGGGGGTCCACATGCTCAAGACAGCACTGACATGCCTGTCCCCTGAAACCTCAGCCCCCTCTAAATTTTGGGCACCAACCAGCATGGGAGGGAAGCTGAGGGGTGCTGAGGACAGCCTGGCACGGACCTGCAGGTGCCCCTTCGTATGAACAGCCTAGGTGCCATGAGCAGCAGCAGGAGGCAGACAGGCTCCTGGGCAGAAAGTGAGGGGTCCCTGGTGAAGCCCCACCTCCAAACTGGAGAGGACCTGAAGCTTGAGGATGGGGTCACCAGTCCCATAGTCCAGAGGGAGAACTTACAGTGATTTTCCCTAGGCCTGCCCATGGCTACTCATGGACTAATCAGTACAAGCTTTCTCCCCTCTGTGGCCTGTGAAAAACCCAGACTCAGCCAAACTGGAGTAGAAGAGAGGATGGAGAGACAAAGGGAGGTGATGGGTTGACCAGCTGCAGAGAGGAGCTGCCCACCCCAGGGTCTCCTGTCTGCTGAGAACTGAGGAGATGATAGGATGACCAGCTGCAGAGAGGAACAGCCTCTCTGGTAAGAGCTGGACACTCACTGGGATACCCTGCCATGGAGAGGAGTTGCCCTTTGCAGGTCTCCTCTGAGCTATTCTATTGTGCAATAAAGCTCCTCTGTGTCTTGCCCACCTTCCACTTGTCTGCATGCCTCATTCTTTCTGCATGCCTCATTCTTTCTGCTCTCAGGATGAGAACTTGGGACCCACTGAATGTCAAGGCTAAAAGAGCTGTAACAGAAACAAGGCTGAAGCATGCCCTTTGCTCACCGTGTTGTGGGTGAACAGAAGGAAAGAAGAGCTGCTGCCCTTTGAGGATCTCAAACCTGGGAGCTCCCCGAGATAGCACTGTGATTCCTTCCTTGGGGCCCTGCAGTTCTTGGTGTCTCCAAGCTTTTGGGTGCCACATATTCCCTGGTGTCATCTGGGGAAGCTGCTTGCAGTGCACCTAGTCCAGCTGCAGCCTTGCAGAGAGTGTCAGCACCTGGAGCTGCCCATCCTGCATCAGCAGCTGGTGTATCTGACTGTGTGTGGTGGCTAGACCCAATGCTTGCTCACACACCACTTGCCGCTTCACACCTGACTCACAGTCTCCCTTGGAGGCGTGGGATTCAGGCCAGCAGTGTGAGCCTAGCACAGCCTGCCTGGCTTAGTGGGCAGAAAAAGCCTAAAAGGCCTGAGCAAAACTCAAGCAAAGATGCTACTGGCCACAGAGGTTTCTGGCCAGAAAAGCAATACCCCAAGATCCTGTAACAATATCATTTTTGAAACAGCAATTGCCATAAATTTTCTTAATTAAATTAACTTTGAAATGCATTAAATTATTGTTAGATGTAGAGCTTTAATCTACTTTTTGAAGTTGTTTTGCAAATTGCTGTAAAAAGGATAAAATCTTAGTAATAGAATCAATCACGAGCTGTGAAAAATCTTACTCGTCAATAACTAGAAAACCGTAGAATAATAAACATGACATGATATAATGCAAGACACAATTAATTTCCTCAAGAGTTTAATAATCTTTATAGATATAATACAAGCATTCATTAACAGTAAACCATACCAGAGATTATAGCCTGGAGTGGTGAGAAATGCATATGAATGAAACACTTGTTTTATCACTGAAAGGTGCTTAAATTTGGAAAGTCAGGATGGAGTCAAGAACCCATTTCAGGATGGGGAAGCAGCATGAATGAAGGGAAGGCAATAGGAATGAGCCCAGAATTGCCAAGATATTGTAGGAACTACTCTACCCAGCATTACGTATACCTTCCCAGAAGACCTTAATCGTTATTAAAATGTTAGTATATTTTATGGATGTACTATACATTTTATTTTAATCACAATTAACACTATTCTTACATGGAATGCTAAATACAAATATTAAACTCTAGAGAGAACAATAGAGTCACCTATGACTTAATACAAATAGCAGAAAGTGTGGAAAAAACCTGTTATTCAGTCTTCCTTTTTTCTTCAGTAATAAATGTCCTGAATCTTAGTTTGGCACAAGGCCATATAGATTACCATAGCACTTCTCAATTCCTCAGCAGTAAGGTTTGTCCATGTGACTAAGTCTTTACCAAAGGGAAAAGAGGTGGAGGTGAGGTGTATCACTTCCAGGCAGTGTTCTTCAACTTAGGGAACATTCCATATATTTCTGCATGATGGCTGGGTGGTGGAGATGAAGGCTGGATCTGGAGCAACTATTTGAGACCAAAGATGAATAGTGCATGTTGTAACCAGGAAGGCAACAATTTATAAGAATCTTGTATCTGTGATGAGCCACTGTATCACTCCTGAACCATCTTCTGGTTGAAGACACCATGGTGTGTGTGTGTGTGTGTGTGTACATGTATGTGTGTGATGTGATGCAGCCAAGCCTAACCATAACTAATGGAGAACATAAAAATAGTTCTGCCTAAACTCTACTTCTGTGACATACTTATGGTTCCTGAAAGTGGTAAGTGCACATGAGAAATTGTTTTCTCTTGAAAATGAATACATGGTTGTGTCAGAGAAATAAAAGACAAACTAAACTCTGAGAACAATATCCGAGTTTATCATAGTGCTTCATCCTTCTTTTTTGTGGTAATGTTTTATATCCAGTTTGGAATCTACTGGACATCTATCCTAACACTTGAATATCATATTTTCCACCAGTTGTCAGATTCACTAGAAATGGTTCAGACATATTTTATCATTAAAAATACATTTTAATAGTTTTAATATAGAAACAAATGCTTAGAAACAGAAAAATCATAAACTGTCATTTTTACCTATCACCTATCAATATGAACAAAAATTACTAGATGTTGTTTAATGCCTGGAATAATTATATAAAAAGACATATACATACACTTTTTTTTTTTTTTTTTTGAGACAGAGTCTTGCTCTGGCGCCAGGCGCCAGACTGGAGTGCAGTGGCGCAATCTCGGCTCACTGCAATCTCCACCTCCTGGGTTCAAGCAATTCTCCTGCCTCAGCCTCCCAAGTAGCTGGGACTACAGGTGTGCGCCACCATACCCAGCTAATTTTTGTATTTTTCAGTAGAGATGGGATTCACCATGTTGGCCAGGATGGTCTCGATCTCTTGACCTCGTGATCTGCCCGCCTCGGCCTCCCAAAGTGCTGGGATTACAGGTGTGAGCCACTGCGCCCAGCCTATACACTTTTAAAAACATATATAAGAAATACAAATGCATATTGATATACAATACACACACATACATCTGTGCTACCCATAAGCATACACACATATATTACTAGATATACACACAGATATTTTTTAGGATAAAAACATGAAGTATAAAGATAAGGACTGATTAGTACACAGAAAATCAGGAAGGAAGTTTCTTATATGATTCAAAGAGTGGAATAACCTCTGTCTCATTAGAAGACTTGGGTTTATGGTGAGATGAAGGTGACATCACATTGGAGTGTTCATGTTACATGCTTGGAGGCAAGCAGATGACAAAGCAAGTACTATTTTATGCCTGTCCAATTTAGCAGAAGATTTGTAAAATGTGATTTAACCAGGTGATTTTTATTCTGAATTAAAGACAAATGAGTGTCCCTGTGCTCTGCTTCTGGGCACAGCATAATATATATGAACAGTGAGGAGCCCTGGAGATGTCCATACTGATCTCCTCAATGCAACTTTTTTTGAAGGCCTGAAGCTCAGAGGCCTCAGAAAGAACACAACCATGAGCTGTCCTCTAACAGTAGCTTTAGAATCAAACTGAAATATCTGATCTGCAAGACTCTGAGGAGCTATTCTAGGGAGACACAAGAAAAAAATATCTATGTGCTACTACCACAGACAAGAGAGAATATGGGAGCTGAGACACTGACTGTTCCACCAAGACCTACTGAGACTCACTTATGGGAACAATTATCTCCCAGGAGGATTTCCAAGGTTTCTGGTTGCTGCTCTTAAAATCTTAAGCTTAATTAGGTGAGGAATAGAAGAAGAAATTTATAGGCTGAAAGTCTCCTTTCCCCTTCAAAAAAAAATGTTTTACCCAGAGTATACAGTGCATTTTGGGTAAGAGGGGTACTTGTCATTATTCAGAAAACAATTTTCCTGTTTTAGTTTTCTGTGTGAATGAATAACCCATACGATTGCAATAATAAAAGAATGCCATTTTAAAATCTGAGATTCTATAGTATATGTGGGGGAAAAAAACACATTATATCTCTGGGATAAAGGAAAATTAGTACAGGATTATTAGGAAAATGGAAGTGGTAGCATAGTCCCAAAACTGTGGTGCAAGAAATGTTCCATAAATATATGTCAAAATACACAAAATGTATTTAGTAGTGTTTATTACTGTCAATCTCTTCCACTAAGTATTATCTCCTTATGGGTAGAAACTGTTTTATTACCCATCATATGCCTCCATGTTCCCTAATATGTTTCTATACCCTTAGTAAGAATTAGTGATTGAATTTTATATTCAAAATGGTTGCAATTATTTATTTTAGAGATAACACGTCCAGAAATGTTTACCTGTACACTTAGTAGAAAAGCTCAGGTACACAGGTATTGAGAATATCATAGGGACTGACAAGATATAATTATTCCCTAAAGTAACATAAATAGTGTTGCCTAAAAACAGTGCCACATTCCATACATATAAAGTATAATCACTCATGGAGACTTCTGAAAAATTTTTTTAAATGTTTAGAAGTGATACATGTTACTCTGGGTAGATGAACTCTGTGGCCTCCCACAAATGGTGTCCATATGTTACTGATTCTATAATTTCAGCCTTACCCTTGGCACCTTTCTTCCAAATAATCAAGTAGTAGCAGCCATCTCATTACTTGTGGACATACCTTGCTGTTTCTAGATTATTTCCTTATCAAACCTTTTCCAAAAATTAAAATTTTTTACCAAAGCAAAATACCCCCCTTTACAAGAAACTTCTTTTTTCAAGGAACTTATTTAAGGCAACTTTGACATCTTTATTCCTCAGGCTGTAGTTAAGGGGGTTCAGCATGGGCACAACAGTAGTATAAAATACAGATGACACTTTCTCCTGGTCCATGGAGCTGACAGATGATGGCTGCGGGTACATGAATGCTGCAGACCCAAAGAAAACGGCAACAGCTGAGATGTGGGAGCTGCAAGTGCTGAAGGCTTTGGACCTGCCCTCAGTGGAGTGAATAAGGAGGATGCTGGCAACGATGGAGATATAAGAGCTAAGGATGGTGAGGCTGGGGAGAAGGATATTAAATGCACTGAAGCACAGAACTATTATTTCATTGATAGAAGTACTGGAGCAGGAGAGCCCCAGGAGTGGGAAGAGATCACAGAAGTAATGGTTGATTACATCAGCCTTACAGAAAAGCACTCTTAGCCTGCAGACTGTGTGAGCTGTGGCGCCAATCAAACCCATGAAATACGCCCCAACTACCACCCAGGAGCAGACCTGATAAGACATGGCAACATTGTAAAGCAGTGGGTTACATATGGCAACATAGCGGTCATAAGCCATTGCAGCCAACGTGTGACATTCTGATATGACAAGAACAAGGAAGAAGTAGAGCTGAGTCATGCATGCTGCGTAGGAGATAACATTCCTCTCTGACACGAAATTCACCAGCATTTTTGGGGTAATGACAGAGGAATGGCAGAGATCAATGAAGGACAGACTGCTGAGGAAATAGTACATGGGAGTGTGCAGGTGAGAAATGAGCCCAATCAGTGTGATCATGCCCAGGTTGCCCACCACTGTGACCATATAGATTCCCAGGAAGAGGAGGAAAAGAGGCAGCTGGAGCTCTGGTTTGTCTGTTAGCCCAGTAAGGATAAACTCAGTCACTGTGGAATAATTTCCTTCTACCATTTTCTCTGGAAATTTTATGTAGAAAGAGAAAAAAAATTGGAGTTATGTATTTATTATCCCACAAACACAATAAAATGTGAAACGTATTTCAGGTTTTTTTCAACCAGGTAGTTGCAGTTCTCTACCTGTTCAGATACATTGTAGAACTATCTCTGTTTGTATTCTATGCTATAAGAGTGGATATTGGTACTGCTCAATCCTGAACACCCAAATAACTGTACTGATAACTTTGATCGAATGTTCTAAGAACTTCCCATGCCTTGTTTGTAATCCTCTCGACTCTTTCAGTAAAGCAAATGCTAATGTACCCATTTTACTATTAGGTAATGGAGTATAATAGCAGTTGGATATTTGCCCAAAGTTAGGCATGTAATAAGTAAATAATCAAGGAGATGAAGCCTGTCTGTCTCACCTCTCATCTATTATTTTAGCTACTCATGCCTTCCCTCCTACCTTTACCTCTTTTTTCATATCAGTGAAACCACTTAAAACAATCAATGTGAAAGAAAAAATGCACATAAGATACAAACGGCGATGTATCCACACTATTCTAGGCTAGGTTCCCCTTAAGTGAGTAGCTTGATGACTGGCACTGCTTCAAAAACATAGATATCGTGGCTCTAAAAAGTAACTGAATGGTTAGTATTAACCATTTGTACTCCACATCCAAGAAGGATTTGAGTTTCCTAGTGAGGAGAATTTAGAGTAAGAAATAATAAATATCAAATTTATTCATTCCAGAAACACTGAGGGGGTGCGCAGGATGTACTAAGTACTCTGGTTTGTCCTGATGTGGTCCATAGCCCTCTCGGCCCGTAAGAGGACCTGGACTGCAGAATGACAATCTTGCATGATGCTTAGACTGTAGTAACAGCGTGCACTTTGTCTTGGTATATTTTGCACTCACCTTCAAACCAGAGTTTTTAACAGCACTTCCTCAGCGGCAAGGAAAGCCAAAGCAGGAAAAAATATGGATATCTCTCTAGCTTCAGGATAAGAGTTTGGAAGAAAACTAATAAGATCTGAGCATAGGACACTGTGATGACTGTTCTATGTTCAAAAGAAAGGGATCTGAAAGGGAGTATAAGAGATTATTGAAGTATCGGCAAACAAAGGTATGAATATTTAGATAAGAATGAAAAGCAAGGAGGATATTTCTATTTATTTCGTGTTTACCACATGCTTAGAACTGTCCAGGCACTTTAACAAATGTTAAATGATTTCTTTCCCCCACAGCACGATGGGGTACAAGACTATTAATCCCATTTTATAGATGCAGAAGCTACAATTCAGAGACTTTAATAGTGTTTTTCATGGTAACTCTGTGGCTTTTCAATATAGATGTGAATGATGATTTTCTAGTAGTATAGATGAAACATTTGACTTAGCCATGAGAAATAAAAAAATACATGAGCTAATACTGTTATCTTCTGGAAATGCCATCTTTCTAAAACCAAATCACGTACAAACACAGATTAGATTCAAAGCGCATAAGCACTGGAGAAAAATTATAAAGATTATACTTGGCATTTATTGAGCAATTTTAATTAGACCAGAGTCCATATTTGTACTTATTACTTATACATGCATAAATTGTTCAATAAATGGTGCATAAATAAAGGGACTCAACCGGATTCACAACATGAAATAAGTAAAATAAAAAGCCTTTGTCTTTCGCAAATTGCCAGCTGCATCTAAACTTCTTTTAAGTGCATGGTGCCTTCCAATCACTAAAATGTCTGCTGTGGTTTCTATGCTTTTTTTTTTTTTTTTTTTTTTTTGAGACAGAGTTTCACTCCATCACCAGACGCCAGGCTGGAGTGCAGTTGCGTGCATGGCCTCGGCTCACTGCAACCTCCACCTCCTGGGTTCAAGCAATTTTCCTGCCTCAGCCTCCCAAGTAGCTGGGACTACAGGTGCGTGCCACCATGCCCAGCTAATTTTTTCGTATTTTTAGTAGAGATGGGGTTTCATTATGTTGGCCAGGATGGTCTTGATCTCTTGACCTCATGATCCGCCCGCCTCGGCCTCCCAAAGTACTGGGATTACAGGCGTGAGCCACCGTGCCCGGCCGGTTTCTATGCTTACACTGCAGGTCATGGCTGAGAACAGGTAACTATAAAGTCAAAATTTCATATTTTTTGTAGTACTTTGCCTCATAGTACCAAGATATTTTGAGTACAATACTAATGATAATTAATAGTAAAATGATCTCCATTTTTGTTACTGGCAGTTTTCATATGCTTACTACTTGCTTATCACTTAAATTAGAGTCATGTAAAAATGTGATAGTAATTATATTTTGAAATTTTTCAATGGAATAGAAAATGTTTTTCTGCCACTTTCTTGTCAGCACTTTTTGTCTACAGCAAGAGTTCACTCATAATGGTGAAGTCCTCCTAGAGTAAGGACTTACTTGTAATTTTTAAGTAACTTTTGGTTATCACAGTTTCAAATTTATGTATAGAACAGTGATAATTGGGGAGGGAAGAACAGGATGGAAGAATAGAAAGCCCCAACCATCATTTCCCCAACAAGGACAGCAATTTAACAACTATCCACACAAAACAACTGCCTCATAAGAACCAAAAATCAGGTGAACACTTTTATAGTTCTGGGCTTTAACTGCATATCCTGAAAGAGGCACTGAAGAGGGATAAAACAGTCTTGAATCATGGACACCACTCCTTGCCTGCCCCGAGCAGCTGCGGCCTGGCCAGGAGACCATCTCTGGGCACGGGGGGAAGGAGAACACAGCAATTATGAGGCATTGAACTCAGTGCTTGTCCTGTTAGAGCAGAAAGGAAAGGTGGACCAACAGCTGATGTCTGCCCATAGAGGGAGCATTTAAACCAGCCCTAGCCAGCGGGGAACCTCCGATCCCAGCAGTCAGAACTTGAGTGCCAGCAAGCCTTGCCACCGAGGGCTACAGCACTCTGCATCTCCAGGTACATCTGAAGGCTGTAAGGTCTGCAACTCTTAGGCAACACCCAGTACTGAAGTAGGTTCAGAGACAGTGGCCCTGCGGGGACATATGACATACTGAGACACTAGCGAGGGCAGTCAAGGGAGTGCTGGCATCATCCCTCCCCTAACCTCAGGCTGCACAGCTAGTGACTCCAAAAGAGAACCCTTCCTTCCACCTGAGGAAAATGAAAGAGTGGGGAGGACTTTGTCTTGCTTCTTGGATATCAGCTCAGCCACAGCAAGAGAGGGCACCAGTCAGAGTCAGTAAGCCTCAGTTCTAGGCCATAGCTCCCAGACACATACTGGGAGGAAACCCATTGCATTGAAGGAAAGGACCCAGTCCCAGCAGCATTCATCACCTGTTAACTGAAGAGCCCCTGGGCCCTGAGTAAACAGCAGTGATACACAGGTACTATGTGGAGGACCTTGGGCAGACACATACTCACTTTAAAAAGTTTCTTGTGTATCTTATCAGAGAAAAAAAGAAAAGTTTAAAAAGTAGACATAGTTAAGGAGGACTGAAATCACGGTATAGTTGGAGATTGTCAGAAAATATCCAGTAGGTTTAGATGAGGCCCCAGTAATTTGCTACCTGACATGTGCTTTCTTCTGACTCCCCACTTTGCCATTTCCTGCAGAGGTCAACCATCCCTAACTCTGAGTCAATTCTACATACTTCATTAGAAAAGTTTATGGAAATCTACAGTACAAAATTGTCAGCTCCTGAACAATCCAAACTATTGCTGATTTTGCAAGCCCAGAAATGGTAGTTTCCCGGTTATCTTTTATAAAATCTCAGTTATTTATTTTAATATATTTCCCAATTTTGTCTGTGTTAAGAGAGCTCAGTTTCCATATCCTTTTGCATTTCTGACTCTTTGCATTGGCCAGTTGACTATTTTTCCTGTGTTCCTTGCCTCTCACAAGTCTGTTGGACTTTATATTAGACCCCATCATAGAAGCTCCATGACCTCTTGTCCAATCTTTGTAACTTTGTACCAACAGGTGTGGGGCTCTGATTGATTGCATTTGAACAGTTGCTACTGAAGTCTGACCCTGACACATGCTTTTAATGCCTACTGCTTCCTGTTCTGCCCTGTTAACAACACCTGTGTGTTTGAATGCCCACGATCGTTACTTGTAAAGAACTTCCAAACAACCTGGCTGCATCAATACCCTTAGCCTATCTTAGAGATGAAGCAAAATACCAAAACACTTTAAGAGGAACAAAGGATATTTTTGTTTTAAACCATTTTACGGAAGTAGAATTGATATACAAGCACATATTTAAATATGTATAATTTGGTGAGTTTGGACATATGTAAACATCCTTGATGTGATCACCACAATAGAAGTAACTGACATATTCATGACCACCCCAAGTTTTCTTGTGTCCATTTATGTTGTTTTTCTAGTAAGAATACTTAAAATGAGGCATACCGTCCAAACAAATTTTGAAGTCCATTGTGTTAACTATACACACTACGTTGTATGGCAGATTTTTAGAACATATTCATCTAGCATAACTGAAAATTTATATGCAGTGAACAACTCCCTGTTTCTCCCACATCTCAGCTCCTGGAAACCACTATTGTATTCTCTGATTTTATGAGTTTGACTATTATAGATACCTCATATAAATGGAGATATGCAGCATTTGTTTTTCTGTGACTGGTTTATTTCACTTAGCATAATGTCCTCCAGGTTTATCCATGTTGTTGCAAATGGCAGAATTTTCATTAGTTGGGGGTGGGAGAGAACTGTTTTGAGTTATCATAAAAGAAGGCAGTAATGACTCAGAACCAGAAGAAAATTGCTAAAGTATGCCCAGAATTTTTGTTTCATTAGAGTTTTTACTAGATTAATAGAATAAAAGAATGATATAGTCCTAAGTTATTGTGATTTTAGTACAGTATTTGCTTAACCTCTTGAAACAGTCCATGGACATGATATAGTTGTGTGTGCTAGGTGAAAATACAGAATAATATCTCATAGTTATGTGAAGTTAGGGAGCATCTAAAGACTAATCATAAATTTAGAACTCTTCAGTTGTTATTTCATAAGAGTTTGTATTTAGTCTTGTCTTGAAAAAGCATGCTATCTATAACATGGATAATGCTATACAATAAATTATTATAAAATGTGTAAATTATATTAATATAGAAAATATTAACAAATACGTATATGATAATAATGATCCAAGAAGATATTGTTAGGCTATTAATATGGACTGATACTGACAAGAAGAATTTGACAGCAATAAGCTAATGTTTGCTGTGGCCTTTCAGGATAAAGAGAGGAATAACAGAATCCCTGCTCTTCAGAATGTTTCTATCTAGAAGGGGGTGAGAAGGCAGTCTAGACAAGGTAATAAACATCATGATTGCACAGGTCCTACAAGAACCTAGTGAATATGGTGCTAGTTCAGAGTAGGGGCCAATGAAGACTTAAGAGAAACTTCAGTGGAAGGATAAGAAGGAATAAGCTAGGTCTGCATAAACTTCAAAATTGAGAAGCATTGGCCTACCAGTTCCTCATGTTCAAAAGATCTGGATCCAGGGGAAAAAAAAAACAAGGATGCCAATAAATCCCAAAGAATTAATTAAAAGGAACATAGTATTCAAAATGAGGGAAGTGATGGCCGCACAATAGAAATTGCATCTGGGGAATTATACTAAATTCTGGGGTCTGTAATTTACGATGGTGATTCATAAATTATAATTATACAGGAAAATTGAAAATTTAGATCAAAATAATTTACAGCTAGTATCTACATGATTAGTAACACAAATTAAGATTAAACTTATTATACGTTACCTCAGAAGGCAGAGTTACAGTCTGAGATACCTTTTGTTTCAACATCAAAATTTCTATAGCCATTGAACATGTGCAAAAGTAGTATAGGTTGAATCATGAAAAAGATAATTTTCCTTTGGGAGGCCGAGGCAGGCAGACACGAAGTTAGGAGTTCAAAACTAGCCTGGCCAACATGGTGAAACCCTGTCTCTACTAAAAATAGAAAAATTAGCCAGGCGTGGTGGTATGGGCCTGTAATCCCAGCTACTCGGGAGGCTGAAGCAGGAGAATCACTTGAATCCAGGACATGGAGGCTGCAGTGAGCTAAGATTGTACCACTGCACTCTGGCCTGGGTGACAGAGCAACATTCTGTCTCAAAGGAAAAAAGAAGAAAAAGATAATTTTCTGTCTTCAGATGTATTACAGCAAAAGATGAATAATCATTTTCAGGTAGATTTAGAAAATTCCTGTAGCGTTGTGAAGAGGTTAGATTTCATGAATGTCCATCAACATTCTGAGATTGACAGGTTCTAAAACATGAAATTCAGATACTCACCTTTTCTCTACCTGGAAGCCTTGGTTGTGGTTACATGTAAGCTTTAGACCAAGTACTCTCTATGGGAAATATTATAGCTCTTGATAATGTCCATGATAGCAGTTCAAAATAGACTCCTGGGTTCTCATTTACTTAGGAGGTCAGAGTTCAAAGTGCAGATCTCAATTTCCGAATAGCTCACATGGATAGTATGAATCAAAAGCCATGATTTCCTCTTGCAGCTTCTTTATAATGCTAGTCAAGGCAGTTGCCAAAGTGACCTTATTTTTATCTAGGGGTCTGAGGTATAAGAGGTGTCATCAAAAACATATAAACTCCCTCAAGATTTCCTCTCACCAAGGATGAGCTATTTGGATACAAGAGCAATTAACCCGTTAGGCTATTATTCCATGATGAGTTTGCCTTTTTCATCCTTTGTATGACACTCTCATTAGCTCCCTTGTGTACAATCTTTTCTCTTAGTGTCGAAATAGTAGCAACCATTATGTCAAGAGCTAGAAATAAAAGCCTAGTATGTGTGGTTCTAGGAGGTCCTCATAAAAACAGCTGCCTATCTGAATATGCTTTTTTGAAATATTTGAAACCTTTCCAATTTATGTAAGATTTGGAAAAATAATTACATATAATTATTAGTGGAAGTTGTTCTTTATAGTTTTCAAGATATTTTATTTTATGTGCAGACATCATGTGTGTATAATGATAATAGCCAGGACTTATTGAACACTTACTAAATGTCACACATTATTCTTATCTTGTTACATTTGCTAACATGTTTAATTCTCACAATAGATCAATGTAGAAGATAATATTAGGTTGAGTCAGGTAGTTTCATATGACTCAACCTATTATGACCATTTAAAAAGAAAAGAGTGCAGAAAGCTTGAGCAATTGGTCTAAACTTACCTAGATAATAAGTTTAGTTTGCTCATAAAATTATTATATTTAGAATATTACATATATTTTTTAAAATTCAAGTTTTCTATTCAACAGACATGCGATATACAATGTTATACATTAAGACTTACACTTAGGGGCCGGGCACAGTGGCTTATTCCTGTAATCCCAGCACTGGGAGACCAAGGCAGGTGGATCACGAGGTCAGGAGTTTGAGACCAGCCTGGCCAATATGATGAAACCCCATCTCTACTAAAAATACAAAAATTAGCTGGGCATAGTGGCACACGTCTGTAGTCTCAGATGCTCGGGAGGCTGAGGAAGGAGAATTACTTGAACCTGGGAGGCGGAGGTTGCAGTGAGCCAAGATCGCACCACTGCACTCCAGCCTGGGCAACAGAGCAAGACTCCATCTCAAAAAAATAAAGACTTACATTCAGAAATGCAAACTGTATGTTTTTTTAATTTGCTGACAATTGAACTTAATGTATATAAACAGTTCTATAAGGCTTACTGTTCATCAAATAATGTTTAAGCACTCTTCTGCTTTATGCTTGAATATTTACCTCATCTTATAGATGAGGATACTAAAGCACAGAAATTTGCATGAAGAAACTATAAAAAACAAAAAGGCAACAGGCATAAACCAGTATCATGCCTGGCAAACTGGGACATGTGATTACTATACTTAACAATATGGTAGCCACTAGTCCTGTGCCATTCAAAATTTAACTAAATTAAAGCAAATTAAAAATGCATGTTATCTGACACATTGGTACATTTCAAGTTCTTAATATGTTGCTAATGTCTACACTATTGAAAAATGCAGAATACATAGAACATTACCATCATGGCCAAAAGTTTCACTAGATAATACTTGTTCAGTGGAAGAGAATAAAACAGTGAAAAAATTTCTTCAAATATAAAATCATAAAAGTGATCATTGTTAAGCAGGATAAGTTCATTGTGCAATAAGATCCTGTCATTTGTGGCTCAAGCATCCAAGCATGTGCATACTCTCAGAGATCATACAAGTAAGTCCTGAATCTAGAAGGTGAGCTCCAGAGTTATGCTATATCTATCTTGACAGAGAAGTGGAAAAGGTGTGGGGAACTTCTGGGACTTCGTACTACCACAATTTCTTCTGCCATCAAATATTTCTCAATTCATGCCTTCTCATATATGAGTTCATGAAATATTTCTCAAGCCTTCTTTTGGCCACTTTTGTGAACTCTTATGTCAATTTCCCCCAGAGTTGCCCAGAAATTATCGTAATATGACATGTGTAATCTGACTAGCACTTTACATTTTACATATATGTTGATACCTTGAGGCCATCTCATACCTTAAAAGGCTCTGTCTGGTCAAATGTATCAATCACAGGATTTTGTACAGAAATATTTTTCTGTGTTCTGAAAGGAACTATAGTGCTGGTTAAGAACATGAGCTCTGCAGTCACATGAATTGCAGCTCAAATTCTTGCTCTATTTTTTATTGCCTGCATGACACAGGGAAAGCAATTGAACCTATGTAAAAGCTAGCTTCCTAATCTTCAAAATAGTGCTAGTAATAGTATTTACATTGTGGATTTCTTGCACCAATTGAATACTACAATATCCATATCTGTATTATGGTAAGTATGAAGAAAATATTAATTGTTTTCAATAATACATTTAAGCACTTTAACTAATATGGACTCAGGGTATTTCCAGGGAAATTAATCTAGGCATGCATTTAATTTATTCTGCATAGTTAAGTCAACATTCTAAAATTAATCTACTTCTTTTTCTTTCAAGGGTCCTATTATGTTCACAACACTAGCCATTTTTAATCTGTTCCCATGTAATCTTTATAGAGATGCTATATCAATATATAACGATGTTATTAATTATGTCTTAGATGATACCTCCTTTGTTGTCAAACTAACCAACACCAGGTATCAAAACTTACATGCTGACTTATAGTTTTAACTACATGTAAGAAACCTAGAAGTTGTTATTCCTAGCTGTATAAGAAAAAAAAACTAGACAAACTAGAAAGTAATGACTTTTCTGAAACCAACAAAGAATATAGGTTTCAGGGCAAACCACTACCCTTAAATCTGGAGATAGCTCTGTGCATCCAGAGAGGTAGATCTTTGAATTGCTTACCCAAAGCAGATGCTACTTATTTATGTAAGCCAATAGTAACATTCAAATAATTATTTTGATAAATTGCTGGATTCTGAATACAGACTAGCATGAAAGTGAGAAGCTCCTGGGATCCCTAGTCATAGGTAGATCTCACATTTTCATGGGCTTTCCCTCCAGGAATCCCATAGGTTGTCATGGTAAAAATCTGAGACAGATTTCCTCTCAGCCAAGGCAGACAGCGTGTAAATAGTAGCCATCTTGAAACCCACCCAAACTCTTCATCCTAACAAAGAGCTAATTTACAGGGGGAAGGAATTTGACAGATGGCAATTCTCAAAACATTTCTCCTGTGGGAGAAAGGGATTATGCCCCGTCTCTAGTCTTCCTGTCTTATCTAATGAGAAAAAAGGACAGCCAAAATGGGAAAGGTTTTCAAAAAATAAATAAAATTGTAATAATACAGGCAAGAGAGGAGGACAAAGGAAGAGAAACCTGTAGCTACTAGTTGGTGAAAAGACAGAAACATTTTGAAGGCCACATCCCTGAGAGACAGGCCCACTGAAAGACTGAGACATAAACAGGAGGTCATAGAAAGGTACCTCTCCCCATACCTTACCACTTTTCCATCAGCCTCCACCCATTGTAATAACCGTGGATTACAAAGATTCATGGTAATCACAAATCTTCACACTAAAGGCTGATTTACCTCAGTACCATGTAGAAGATATAACATGCCCGGCTTTCAACAAGTCATGGAATTTGCCAAATGGCAAGAAAAATATATATATTCTGAAGAAATCAAGCAAACATGAGACCCAAACTCAGATATGATGGGGATGTTGGAATTATTTAACAGGAAATTTAAAATAACTATGATAACTTATGTTTAAGAGCTATAAATAAAAAATAAATAACAGGGAAGAACAGACTGGTAATTAAGCAGAGAGATAAGAACCTGTTTTAAAAAAAGGAATAAAAAATAATTTCTAGAAATTAAAAAAGGCACTAACAGAAATAAAGAATGCCTTCAATGGGCTCTTCAGTCCACCAGACGTGAACAGTGAAATGATCAGTAAGCTTGAAGTTCTGTTAATAGAAACTTCCCAAAGTAAAATATAAAGAAAAAAAGAATAAAATTTAAAACATTAGAAAATATCCAAAAACTGTGTGATGATATCAAAAGGTATAACCAATGTATAATTTGAATATTAGAATAAGAAGAAAGAGAACAAAAAAGAAGAAATATTTGAAGTAATGACGACCTGTAAATTTCCAAAATTAATGGCAGACACCAAACTACAGATTCAAAAATCTCAGAGAACAGCAAGCAAGATAAACAACAAAAGTCAGTTCTGAGGTATGCCATATTCAGACTGTGGACAATTAAAGGAAAAGAGAAACTCCTGAAGCAATCTGGGAGTGGACAGAGGAGAGTCTCAGTGTAATCGAGAATCCACTCTACCTGTAGAGGAACAAGAATAGAAATCATAGCAAACTTCTTGTCAGAAACCATGCAAGCAAGAAGAGAGTAAAATATCTAAAGTGTTTTTTGTTATTTAAAAAACTGATAACCTAAAATGTTATATTAAGAAAAATTAGCCTTCAAAGAAGAAGAACAAAGACTTTCTCAGACAAAAATAAAATAAGCAAAAATCCTGAGTGAATTCACTGCCAGCAGAACTGAACTAAAATTTTTGTAGAAAGAAAATAATTTGGGTTGGAAACATAGACGCACATAAACAAAGGAAAGCAAGAGAAGGGACAGATGAAGTTAAAATAAATTTTCAATCTGAATTGATCCAAAAGGTAACTATTTGAAGCAATAATAGTATCAATATATTGGGTCATTATGATATGTGGATCAGTAAAATAATGACAATGTCATAAAAAATGGGAAGGAGGAATTTGGAGTATCCCATTAAAAGAGTAGATTACCTTATATATTACATTATAATGTAATGTATACTCATTGCATATATATAATATACATAGTTTATATTATATCATATATATATGATCATATTATATACATATAATCTAAAATGTGAAATGCATATATATATGGCATATGTATACCACATTTTCTTTATCTAATTATCTGTTGGTGAATACTTAGGTTGATTCTATATCTTTTTTATTGTAAATGGTGCTGCAATAAACACACGTGTCAGTATTTTTTGATATAATTTCTTTCCCTTTGGGTTTATATCCAGTAGAGGAATTGCTGGATTGAATGGTAGTTTCATTTTTAGTTTTTTGTGAAATCTCCACACTGTTTTCCAGAAAGATTGTTCTAATTTACGTTCACACCAACAGAGTAAAAACATTCTGTTTGCTCCACATTCTCACCAACATATTATTTTTTGACTTTTTAATGATAGTCATTCTGACCAGCATAAGATGGTATCTCGTCACATTCTAATTTTCATTTCTCTAATGATTGATGAGGGTTTTTCAAAATGCTCAAAGATTAAGTAGGCAGAAAATCAGAAAGAATATCATGATAGTTTATTTTATGTATCTACTTGGCTAGGCTACAGCATTCAGTTGTTTGGTCAAATAGCAGTCTAGATGTTGCTCTGAAAGTATCTTTTAAGATGTGATTAACATTTAAATAAATAGAATTTGAGTAAGTCATATTATTCTTTATAATGTGGGTGGGCTTCATCCAATTTTTTCCTCAGTCTTGGGAAAAAAAGACTGAGGTCTCCCAAAGAGGAAGGAATCCTGGCTCTAGATACATGCCTTCAGACTCAAGACTGCAACATCAACTCTTGCCAGAATTTCCACCCTGCTGGCCTTCCCCGAAAATTTTGTACTTGCCAGCTCCTACAATCGCTGGAACCAATTCCTTAAAATATATCCATCTATACCTGTATCTATCTATATCTGTAATCTATCTATACCTATATTATATCTGTCTTTGCTCTGTTGGTTCTGTTTCTCTGGATAACCATGACCAACAGAGATATGGATTACTGAAATAACTTGATCAATCTACTTGATGCAATTGATATTTATAGAATACTCCATCTCAAAACAGCAGAATACAGATTCCTTTCAGGCATACATAGAACATTCACTGAGATAGAAAATGGTCTGGACTATGAAACATAGCTAACTAAAATTTTTAAAATAGAAAATCTACAAATATGTTCCCAGACCACAACAACTAGAAATAAATAATTTTTTTTATTCTTTCATTTGTTGATGGACATTTAGGTTATTTTCATATCTTGGCTAATGTAAATAATGCTGCAGTGAACACAGATAGGCAGATATCTTTCTGATTTTAATTCTTTTGGATATGTACCCAGAATTGGATTGCTGGATCATATAATCATTTATTTTCATTAGCTAAAAAACATCAGGTTCTTATTATGCATCAAACAATAAGCTAGATGTTGTGAGAGACCCCAAAATAAATTAGACATAGGCCTAATCATCAAGGTCTTTACTCTTGAAGGTAGGAAGCAAGCATTTTTCTGTTTTTCTACTAGTTTCTCGTCCTATCTCCATTGTTTTCTCCTTAGTTCTTCAGTTTACATTCCCTTAACTCTTAACTTGATTTTTAACTATGTTAATAAGTATTGAATCTCCAAAAATAATTTCTTTAGGAACCATGGTGAGAAAGTATGAATGTAACTAATTTCTTTGCAGTTTATATTCTAGATATAATATCAACATCAACAACAGCTGCTGGAAATTAAGAATGAATTGAGTTGGACAAGGGAGCGTTTCTGGATGATGAGGCTTGGATCTGTATGGAGATAAGCTACATACACATTTGGATAATACTGCAGTCTGTGGACTGATATGGTTTGGATTTGTGTCCCCGCCCAGTTCTCACGTCCAATTCTAATCCCTGATGTTGGAGGTGGGGCCTATGGGAGGTGATTGGATCATGGGGGCAGATATCCCCCTTTGATGCTGTTCTTATGATAGGGTTTTCAGGAGAGCTGTTGTCTAAAAATGTGTGGCACCTCCCCGCTCTCTCTCTCTCTTCCTTCTGCTCTGGGCATGTAAGATGTACCTGCTTCCCCTTTGCCTTTCACCACGATTGTAAGTTTTCTGAGGCCTCCCTAGAAGCAGAATTTTGTCCAGCCTGCAGAACCATAAGCCAATTAAACCTCTTTTCTTTATAAATTGCCCAGTTTCAGGTATTTCTTAAAGCAGTGTGAGAACGGACTAATACAGGGACTCAATAACTCATTTTCCTTCAATGGTATTTGACTCATGTGGAGAAGATACAGTACAAAAGTAGCTGCTTGAGAGACTTCAAACATGCCATGATCTTTGCTTCTCACACACACACTCAAAGACTTGAACTGTACTACCTCTAAGATTCCTTTTTTTTTTTAAAGCTGAAGTAGGAGACCTGCTGGTCTTGTTTTCTGGTCACAATCTTTTGCTGACCCAAACAGGATCTAGCCCAGAGAGAATGAAGTGAAGGATCCAGCAGATGGCAGAAAAGCAATCCCAAGCTGCCCTCACTGCTCATTAGCATAAGACAGCCCCATCAGTTCCACAACAGTTTACAAATGCAAATGCGATGGCAACGACCCAGAAGTTACCACCCTTTTCCATGGTAATGACCTGAAAGTGGTAACCCCATTCCTAGAAAGTTCTAAATAACTGGCCGTTCAATTTGCATTGACCCATCCCTTAATTTTCATGTAACTGAAAGTGGGTTTACATGAGTATAAATACAGTTACCAGTAGCCCATACGTTGTTGATTCAGGGCACACTGCTAATGAGTAAGCTGTAATTCCCAAAGAGGAGAATTGCTTCATTAAATGATGCCAACCCTACCAGCTCACCTTGGAATTCCTTTCAGGGCAAAGCCAAGAACTCCCAACTTTGGGGCTCTCCAATTCTGCATCAAAACTTTAAGAAAATTGGAATCTGCATAACAAAGGAATGAATTATACATGTAAGGAGTCAAATACCTTGGTCTAGGTGACTAAAAGAATACAGATAATCTTTTTTGGTAAGCTTGAAAAGGTTATACTTAATGATTTAGTTTCACTTGTGGCTAGGACAGTTGGGTGATGGATGGCCTCTCTTAGTTTTGCTCTTCTAAGCTTGTTTTCACATTTTAAACTGAGAACTTTCTACCATCTCCACTCTGCTGGTTTTACCACATCCACTCTCACGTCTGTTATTTCCTTTGACAGAAAGTGGACTGTACCCTGAGAGTTTTGCCTGGGGCTCTCAGGAGACAAGTGACTGTGAGATTAATTATAAAATTGTGCTGTCTCTCTCAAATGCTTAGAGGCCTGTTAAATGAGTTTATCATTAAGGAAAATTTCTCTGAGTCCTTATTAGTCATAAACATCACCGACTTTAATTCTCTCAGGATACAAAGCAGAAAAGGAGTATTTACACTAAGTCTAAATTATCTTGCTGTCACTCTACAGCAATGATGTCTTTATTTTCACTCCTTTTCTGTTCTTAAGAGCTACTTTAATGTCAGTTCCATCTGGAGTCATCTAGTTACTACATTCAAAACAAGTACCAGCACATCCATCCATAGTGTTCCCACCTTTACTCTCCTTTGCTCTTGGACCCACTTGCTTCCTTGTTAGGAAGTAAAAGGAGGCTCTTCTTATTTCCTGTTTTAGTTGGGTGGTTGCCCACCTGAAGTAGACAAGAGTTTGCATTTCATGTCAACTTCCAACCACAATCTCATCTGTACCACTCTCTACATACTGAGTAGTTGTGTTCAGGAATAGACCTATCTGTGAGAGGAAAGACAAAAAGATTTTCCTGATATGACAAAAGCAGTATTTCCTCCCAGACCCTAAGCTGGTTCTACTTCAACTAAAATGGCTGTGCATGTGTGGTGGGCCGTTCAGTTAGTTATCTCTTTTCACTTATATAGAGCTTTGCAAATTATACAGATTCTCATCCATCATCTAATTTCAGAAAATCACCATGAGGATTTCATTTGAAATGTGAGTTCCATTTTACAGATGAAGAAGCAAAAACTCAGTGAATGTTAGTGATTTTTGTTCACAGCTTGGCTTAGAGTTACCTTCTGTAAGAGGTTATTATAAATTTAATTTCTTTAATAGATGTAGGTCGATTCAGGTTGCATGTCTCTTCTTGGGTAAATTGTGGTAATTTGTGACTTTCAGAAAATGGATCTTTTTAAATACAGATGAGTGCAAGTTCAGGCCTGCCTTCTGTGGGTAACAGTCCTAATGCCAGTTCAGTTTTGGAATAATCTACAGTATTATTTTGATCTGTCCTGCATGTGAACCACCTATAAGTCAGAAATCTGGGAAATGTACCCCATAGTTTAATTATGCAAACCTGTGATAGGCAGTTTATGGTCAAATCCACGCACGTATAGCATGAGGATGAGCCCAAGGTTTCATATATACACTTTAGGGGATTGTTTTATGAAAACACTATATATTCTTATAGATCTACACTTTTAACTCTCTTTTCTTGTTAGCTAGCTACAGAGTTGGGACTTTAGTTTTCCCACTGTGCTGCCCATTTCTGTGATGGTAATCTGCCTCTGGAGCAAGTTGAGGAAAAACTGAAAAATGCAACAGAGATTCTTCCCACATTCTTGAAATCTTCAATACCCCTTCCTCAGAGTTTTATGCACTTCACAACAAGCCATTGCCTTGACCGTCTCTGCCATGATCTCTCTGCCTCAGCATCAGCTGGAATGAAAGTGAGGGGTTAGGAGTAGGAGAAAATGAAAAAAACATACACATGCACACACACGCGCGTGCACGCACACACACACACACACACACACACACACACACCAGGGCATTTTCTGTATTCTCTCTGACCTTTAGAGGACCCTTCCCCCCAACACACACACACCCCAGAGGATTTTCTGTATTCTCTCTGATGTTTATAGGACCATTTCTTATTCCTCAGATCAGAAAATTCTTTCTGAGATCTTTTTGTCTGCAAATGGTGTTATTCTGGGTTGCATTTAATTTGGTTTGCCTTTAATTCAGGCTGTGGGACCCAGAGGATGGGCAAGGAAGGACAGGAAATTCTGTGCAGTATTATTCTCTTCATGCAGGACATGATTTTCTGCACAGAAAGTTTGAAGGAATTGAAAAAGCAACTACGAGACCTAATACGTAGATATTTAAAAGTTACAAAATAAAATATTATTATACAAACACCAGGTACAGTTCTAAAAACAATTGGTATCTGTAATACAATTAGAAAATGTAGTAAAATAACCTTATTTATAATTTCATTAAAATACACCAAATGCTTAAAAATAAATATGAGAAAATAAATTGACCTCATCAATGAACACTATAAAACACTGTTGAGAATAATTAAAGAAGACCTAAATAATTACAGATATTCCACATTAATGGATCTGAAGGTTCAACAAATTAACATTCTTATATCTCCAAATTCACTCATTTATTGTAATTAACCCAAATAGTCACACAAGGAGGCATTTTTTTTTCTATAAGTAGAAATTGACTAAGTAATTTAAAAATTGATGTGGTATTTTGTTGCGACCTAGAATAGACAAAACAATGTTGAAAAAGAATAATGTTGAAAGAAGGACTACCTGATTTAAGCTCCTCTGTACACAAAGAAAATGAAAGCAACCCCCCAGTTATCCGCAGTTTCACTTTCTTTGGCTTCAGTTACTCCCAGTAAACTGTGGTCCAAGGGGATTACAGTACAATAAGATACTCTGAGAAAGAGACCACATTCACATAACTTTTATTACAGTATATTTTATAATTGTTCTATTTTATTATTAGTTGTTAATTTCTTGCAGTACCTAATTTCGAAATTAACCTTTATCATGAGTATGTGTGTAGAGAGAAAAATAAACATAAAATATACAGGGTTTCGTACTATTCATGGTTTTGAGATGGGTTATTTCCCTTGATCCCTTCATGAGACTCACGAAGGGTGACTCGTTTACTCAGCTGCCACCTTCAATCCCTTACCGGAGGAAGCACGCAAGCCAACCAATGGGTGCAGGAACCGAAGTGAATGAATGCTGGAATAGGCCAGTCAATCCTCTCTGGCGGTAACAGTCTCTGTGTGGGCCCTGTGGCAGCGTCCAAGCATGTTACAATGTTCTTTTTTAGCTCTGCTGTCCGGAAGGGGTATCTGTGAGCCCCAGACCCCCAGAGGGCGTGTGTTAACAATCAGTGCTCTTTTACCGTTTGCCATTCACAGACGGCTAAGTGTTAACCAGCTCAGTGGAGGGTCAGGGTGACAGCCTTTTACATCGTGCCCTCTTGTTACCTGAGTTCTTGTCCAGCATCCAGGAAGAATGAGGTCACATAAAATTGAAGGGTAGTATATGTGGAAAATTTTATAGAGTGGTGGAAGTGGCTCTCAGAAGGAAGGGGCACTGGAAGGGGGATGGAGTGGGAAGACAATCTTCCCCTGAAGTCCAGCTGGGGGATGGTCAAACTCTTCTCTGAAGTCCCACCATCAGGATATTCCTCCAAAGTCACGTTGCTTTTCTCCAAAGTCCAGGTGCTTCTTCTCTTCTCTCTTCTGCCACTACACTCAGCTTCTCTGCTAGTGGAGCTTGAGATTTTTATGGGTACAGGGTTGGGGGCAGAGCAAGCCAGGGTGGTTTTGGATAAAGCAACGTTCCAGAGGGAAGTGGGAAAGCAGGGATGTGAAATTCTCATTTAGGGCCATGGGTCCAGGCTTAAGGGTAGAACCTTCGCCAGAGACTCCACCCTTTTCTACTTAGTATTTTCCTGTCTCCTCAGTTTCAGGCACCCACTGAGGGTCTTAAAATGTATTTCTCAAGGATCAGGGCAGATTACTATAGCTTGTAGAAGTATGTGTGCTCTGAGGTTCATTGCAGCATTATTCACAATAGCCAAGATGTGGAAACAACCTAAGTGTTCACTGACAGATGGAGTTCCCACCATTTACAACAACATGGATGCACCTGATACACACTATGCTAAGTGAAATCAGCCAAACAGAAAGACAAATACTGCATAATCTCACTAATAAGTGGAATCTAAAAAAAAAAAAATAAAAGTTGAACGCATAGTAACAGAGCAGAATGGTGGTTGCCAGGGACATGGGTCAGGGAAAGGGGAAGATACTGACCAAAGAGTACAAACCTTCAGTTATAAGACAAGTAATACAGACCTAAGGTACAGCTTGGTGACTATAGTTATTAATAATGCATTTTATATCTTAAATTTGCCAAGAGAGTAGATTTCAAGTGTTCTCACTATATACAAAAAAATAACTATGTGAGGTGAGGAATATGTTAGTTATCTGGACTTTGGTAAACATTTCACAATGTGTGTATATCTAAAAACATCACATTGTATACCCTAAACATATGCAATTTTTATTTGTCAATCATATCTCAATAAAGGTGGTTAAAAAAAAAAAACTAAGCCAGACACAGAAGCAAAAACATTTCATGATCTCATATGTGTAGAATCTAAAAAACTGAATACACAGAAACAGAGTAGAAAGGTTGATACCAGGGGCAGGACGAGGTTGGGGGAAGATGAGAAGATGTAGATCAAAGGGTATGAAATTGCAGTTATGTAGGATAAATAAGACTAATGTGCATATTACATATTGTAGACTGGAAATTTACCAAGATGTTAGATTTCAAGTCTTTTTACACAAACAAAAGTGAATGTGAAGAAATGTTGATTTGCTTCACTGTAGTAATCATTTCACTGTGTTTATGTACAAGGATATCAAAACATTTTGTTATACACCTTAAGTATATGTAATTAAAATTTTATGCCTATAAAATAAAATGTTTTTAAACAAACAAAAGAAAAAAAAGATTATCTGTAAAGTTGCCATAATCAATGCAATGTGAAATTGACATAAGAATTGACAGATCAAAAAAATGGAAAAGAAAGTCCAAAGTAGACCTGCCCATTATTCTTTGACTGAAATCTCATAGCAACTCAGTAGGAAAAGATGTCTCTTAAACAAATTAGCCTGCAAAAACTGAATATTCACATGGGGACAAAATGAACATTAATCTTTACTCCAGGCCATGAACAAAAATTAATTTGAGATGGATCATAGATACAAACAGACAAAATTAAGCTAAAAAGCTTCTAGAAAAGAATACAAGAGACTATCTTTAAGATCTAGTAAGAGAAATACACTGTTTTGTTCTTTTAATTTACATTATTCTATAATTCTTTTTCCATGATGCTACATAATTTTGATAGCCAATACTAATAAGGACCATATAATATTTTATTAAGTCAACATACTATATTTTACCTAATGTTATCCATATCTGAATATTGAAATGTCATTGTTCTTGCCATTTGAAATGAATTGGCATTACGTATATTTTTCCTTTAGAATAATTTCTCAATATTAGACTCAAAGTATGTAAACATATCAACCTACCTTATTTGTATTTAAAAGTTCCTTTTCTGAAGGATATCACTAATGTGTTTTAAACTTCTGAATAAATCATGCTGCTTTATTACTTTGCACTTTCACAAATCTTGCTCTTTTTCTTCCTCCGTGATTTTTTTTTTGCAGAGCTGACTTTATCTGTTATAAAATTTAATTTAATGTTTCTTGCCTTATTGCATGGTTTTTCTCATATCTTTCCACATTTCGAGACAGGTATTTCTCTTAAGTACTGTCATAAAATTCTGCTTGTTTATATACTGTTGCAATCATCACCTTCAGGGTAGGGTAAATGCCTTGTAAATTCAACTCCTGTCACTATACAAAAGAGAATAGAAAATAAATACTCATGGAATGAACACTTATATCATTAAATGCTGTAAGTAGTGTAAAAATGTTGCAGGGTTTCTCCAGCTTTGTTAATATATAGTTTGATTCTTTACTATTTAATGTTAGTTCTCTTATTCAGTAGATATAAAATGGTATCATGTCACATTGTATACTACATTTTTAAAAATGAATAGTCACATTAAGGATTTTAAGGATCTGTATTTATTAGTTTGGTTTTCTTTTGCATTAATTATAATTTATTATATGTTTGAAATGGTCATATTGATGTGTTTCTATATTTTCTATTCAATTTTAACTTACACATAATTTTATATACTATTGTTTGAAAAATTTTATATTTTGGAATATATTTAATATTTTAAAATATAAATTATTTCTTCTTCATTATTTGGTACTGCATAGTTTATCTTCTTTTAATTGAGTCCCTTCATTATATGTGAAGTATAACATACGTAGAAATTAGAAACACAGCCTAAAAGTGTAATATAATGTAAGGTGAAATATTATGGTATTTATCATATAAAATTAGAAAACAGAGGAAACATAGCCTATGTCATCTCACCAGTATCAAGTCAGACTTTTTGCAGGAGAATTTTGACAGATTTTTAAAAACAACGAATTACATCCCAGAGAGTGGAAACAGCCTATCCAAATGTGCCAAAGTTTGATACAGTTAGTTTTGGAAAAATGACAAATAATTTGGTGAGTTTAGAGTGTAAGGCCTGATGGAGAAAATGGACAAGGCCATGAGGCTGGGCACTGAGATAGATACAGACAGATTATAAAAATGATTATATAACACCTTAGAGTAGATTTTACTCCAAAGTTAGCGGGGAGACATAAAAGATTTTTCATAAAAGAAAAATAAACATAAAAGGCATTATCACATCTACTCTGTGCACAAATATCTATGCAGAGGTGGTCATTTCTTCCAAATTACCAATGAACTTATAAAACAAATTTCCTCCTCTATCCCTGTCCTTTCAAAAGCACACATCATGATTACCCCTAAAGCCAAGGAGAATTGGTCGTTCAATGCTGAAGTTGAAAATGATCCTATGTCCATCAGGGGGCGATAGGGCACAGTTTGCAGAATACAGATTATCATGTGGAGTCCAGGCTGACACAATTTATTGTCCAGTTACTGACTTCTGCATCACATATCTAACATGCTGCCAGAATCCTATCCATAAAGCTAATATATACTAAATAGAAGAGATGGACTATGGTTGTCATATTAGTGCAGGGACAGATACCAGGGAAAAGATCAGAAGAACTAGGGATGATTTGAAGACCCTAGGAGAACCTGCATGTCTTTTTCTGGATCACAGCCAAAAAGGCAAGGAGAGAACAGAAGCAAGTTCCTCATTCTTGATCAGACCTCCCTTCTACCCTTCAGGACCTGCCATGGAGACTGTGCCCAGTGACTTGCTTTCAGTTTGGTAGGTTATGTGCTTAACATTCCCTTTTTGTGATGGAGGGGAGGCTCAGAGCCCAATTCGGCCACCCCTTTTCTCACATTACAGGAACATGAGACTCCAAAGAGGAAGGGGATTAAATCCTATTACTGGCATATGTGTCAAAGGGAAATTCCAAATTTTCCAGCTGCTAGGTTGCTAAGAGTCAAAACAAGAAAACATTCTTATGATAAGCACTGGCAAATTCATATTCTCAGATTCATTACAAATTTAAAATATACAATTCTAAAATCTAACATACCTTGTATGTTTATTAATTCCCTTTTATTTAAATACACAGCTATAACTAGAACTGTAAGAAAAATTATGAAAGATTACTGTTCTCTAAAATGAGGCATAAAGTTCAGACATACTGAGTATATATTGTCTTAGTGGTGACCTTTTGTTCCCCAGTTGTCACTGAAGCAGGAGCGGCTGTGGCTGTGAGAAACAGACCTCTCGGACCCCGAACTAGGAAGGAAGAGGTTATTTATTTCGGCCAGGAGCAAGGTGACATGTTTGTCTAACAGCCAAGCTCTTCTAACAAAGAGAAGCTCTGCCTTTATATAGGCTTACAACTCTATATATTACACATGAAAGGGTCTTGGGTTTACAGCCTTAGAAATTACATGTGAAACTGTCTTGGGTTTACAGTTTTAGAAATTACATGTGAAAGAGTCTTGGTCCATGGAGGAGGAGTAGGGTGCGGGTTTGGTCTTCTTTAAATGAAAACAATGCCTTCTGGAGAGATTCCCCCATACTATGCCTGCTACCTATAGGAAGGCAATTTAGGAGTTGCCAGTCAGCCAGCCTTTTCTTCTGTTGAAATGCAGTGTGGAAGTCAAGGGGGAGGTAATCTGAGATGCTTGGGTCTCCTTCCTCATCATGACCACTATGGATCTGTTACCAATAAATGTCTTGAGTTTTCATGGCATTATAAATGTAACTGCTTATAAGAGTTTTTCAGTGTACTTCAAACCCTCATTACAACTTGCTGAAACGGAACATCAGATCTACTACTGTAAGGTTGATTCTGCTCTTTGCATTTCATATAAATTTCTAGATCTTTGTATTCTGTTTAGCTAAAAACCATTATCATCCTATTTCACTCCACTCTTGCTGTTTTTCTCAGATGGGTGCTATTTGTCAAGAGAATATGTACTTCCAAAGAAAATGAGATTTCAGAGGAGAAACAACTCTTTTAGTTTGAAGCATTAGGGAAAGCTTTGGCAGGAAAACAATGTTTGGATGGTGTCCTGAAAAATGAGCATAATTTTTTTCCTGTGGAGAACAATGAAACTGACATCCCAAGCAGAAAGCACATAAAGACTAGGACTCGGAGTCACCAAAAGCAGGAAATATGTGAGAAATGCGCCAAAATTCAGGATCCACTATCAAGCACAATGTGAGAAACATGGCCTATCATAGCAATAGAACAGCTTAATTTAGGACTATACTGGAGAATCAAGACTATGTTGTTAGTGTTGGTTTGGAAAATTACAGAGGGATTTGAGTTGGCTTGTAGAGAAGTCAAGAATAAAAGAGAAATAGAAATAAAACCGTTGACATATATTGGAACCTGATGTTAAGAAGATTTGAATGTTAAACTAACATTATCAGCCTTGACATCAATAGGAAATAAAAATGTACAACAGAAATTTTTAGCGAGAGAGCAAAATGATTTTGTTTTATATAGCAAAACTTGCAGCAGTTAAAAAAAAAAAGTAAAATTACAGAACCGAAAGCATGATTGAAAAATATAAACAATTGGGTTAGTTCTTTTCAGAAATATTTGTAAATAGATAACTGTGGTTCAAATTTTTTTAAAAAATGTATTGAAATCCCCTATTGAGGAACATGGTTGACTACTCTCAATCTGGATTAATTATTTAAGGTGGCAGGACCAGGAAAAAACCTAACTAGCCAGCCCCTTCCAATCTTGAGCTATACTCAAAAGAGAGCTTAACCTCAGTGAATCAGTTAATGTATAAACACTTCCTCCTTTGAGAAACTCTGTATTTCCTTGTTTCACTCTCTCTTTAAAATGCAAAACAGAATTTATTTACAAAATTGAATAGTTTTATTGCCTTTTTCCATATTATTTTTAAAAATGATAAGACATCTCACAAGCTTGCATTTATTTGCTTTCTTTTTAAAAATTTTAATTTTTTTATTTCAACAGGTTTTTGGAGAACAGGTGGTGTTTGGTTACAGGAATAAGTTATTTTTTTATTTTTATTTTTTATTTTTTGAGACAGAGTCTCGCTCTGTCACCCACGCTAGAGTGCAGCAGCATGCAGGAGTAAGTTCTTTAGTGGTGATTTCTGAGATTTTGGTGCACCAATCACCCGAGCAGTGTACACTGCACCCAATGTGTAGTCGTGTAGTCTTTTATCCTTCATCATCCCCCAGCCTTTCCCCTGAGTTTCCAAAGTTCAATGTATTGTTCTTATGCCTTTGCGTCCTGATAGCTTAGCTCCCACATGTGAATGAGAAGGTATGATGCCTTGGTTTTCTATTCCTG